>NCKV01001342.1:0-10684 GCA_003675905.2 Leptotrombidium deliense
TACAACTAAAAACTTATGCTCATTGGTTCATAATTTGTAACGCGACAATGTTGTATGCGCTGCAAGTTTATCTGATGAGGCGACACAGTTTGGACCCGAAACCGTCATTGTTTCATCCATTTCTGAGCTCAATGTAGCTCAACCAAACAATTTGAAAGTTTGAAATGTTTGAACCTTTTAGTACTGTAATTGAATACACGACGTGATTAGATAAACGTCCTTTTTGCGGACGTCGTTGAATGAGATCAACGAAAATGTCGGAATTCCATTTAAATTCAAATTTTTGAATTTCTATCCTATTCTTATTTTTGTAATCATAACTTGAGGTTCGCAATTTAAGTGGTGATCGGGTGCTTTTCCGTATTTGCTTTCTGAGCTATTGCTTAGAGTGGAAAGAACGAGAAAACAGTCAATTCGATATTGTTAATTACGTAACAGTTGCCGTTAAATCAATATTATTGCACAATTGACTGTTTTCGAGGCGATAACTAGTGAAATGGAGAATAACTGTGAATTGGAAGGGCTAAATGTTTCAGGTGTGTATATCTCATTTGCAAGCATTTTAAATCTGTCATTGTTTACATTGCTTTAATTTTTAAAATCTTAAACCACTCTATTTTAGACGAAAAGTACCCGTTACACAATGCAGTATATTGCAATGATGTTCGAAAACTGGCTTTACTTTTAAAAACACACGATTTATCGGATAAAGATGTGCATGGTTCGTAATACTTCGGTACTTGAAATTTCGAATAACGGTAAATTTTAGGCAACACTCCACTGCATTTGGCCGTTATGTTGGGTCACAAAGAATGTCTGCAGCTGTTACTCGCCCACGGAGCTCCTGTCAAAGTAAAAAATGTTCAAGGATGGACTCCGTTAGCTGAGGCAATTAGTTATGGTGATAGACAGACAATTACATGTTTGCTACGCAAACTTCGAAGGCAGTCTCGTAGAACTATGGAGCTTAGAAGGCCTGATTTAATTCGTGCATTCAACCAAATCGGCAACTTTTATATGGAATTGAAGTGGGAATTTCAGAGTTGGGTACCGTTGGTATCCCGCATACTTCCTTCCGACGTTTGTCGCATTTACAAAAAGGGATGCAACATTCGTCTTGATACAACTCTAGTCGACTTCAGCGACATGAAATGGGAACGTGGAGACATCAGTTTTCTTTTTAGAGGCGATGCAAAGCCGTCTAAATCGCTTACAGTTATGGACAACATTATGAAGGTTTATCAAAGAGTGAGATATGAAGAATCTGAGGCAGAAATTGAGGACGAAGTCGATATTTTGATGTCAAGTGACGTTGTCGCAGCTCAAATGTCAACTAAAAGTATAACATTCACTCGTTCTCAAAGTGGTTGGTTGTTTAGAGAGGATAAAACAGAAATGGTCGGAACTTTTCTAGCCGATTTCTATTCAATCGGCGGTTTATATTTAGAATCTAGGAAAAGAAGAGAACATTTGACGGAGGAAGACTTGCAAAAAAATAAAACAATCATTGAAAGTATCACAAAAGGCAGCGATACTCCAGCTCTACAATTAGACAACTCAACTGAACCTCCACCGAGAAGGAAATCTCTCCCACCGCCACCGAAACGCTCTGTTTCGTGGGATGCATACATTTCGTCACCCGCTGGTAAACATCCGTGTTTAGGTAGAGATGTAATCTGCAAAGAAAGTATGAAAGTGTTCAAAGCTACTTTAGCAGTGGTAAGTTGACTGAGAAACTATTTTGTGTAAAGTATGCGTCTTACAGAGTGAAGAGTTTCCGTTGTCCGTGGATTCTTTGCTCAATGTATTAGAAGTGATTGCACCGTTTAAACACTTCAATAAACTTAGAGAATTCGTTGAGATGAAATTACCTCCGGGATTCCCTGTAAAGATAGGTTAGTTTTTTGACCCCATTTATTTTAATGTAACTAATTAATTTATTATAGACATCCCAATTTTACCGACGGTTACTGCACGGATCACATTCCAGGACTTTCAGTTCAGGGATGATCTCGAAGACTGTTTGTTTGAATTGCCAAAAGATTATAAAAAAGTACCGAATCGGTTTCCAGACTTGTGATGTCTAACAGACTTGACCCTCATAAATGTTGAAGTCGAGAAGCCGTTGCCTGTTTTAGAACGTTTTGTGAATACAAATATAGTCAGCGATCGGTGCCTCACGAAAGTCGACAGAAGTCATTTCACTTCTCACACTCTTTTTAATACTTTCACGAGAATATTTGCGAAAGGAAAGAAACGAATTAAAAGTAATGGTTCATTGAAAGTGTCCGGTTCGCGAACAACAACCTCTTTCTTATCGCCAAAGTCAGTTGATGTCACAAATTTGTGTTCAACGCCTTCGAAAAGCGATGATAATACCGCAATATTGCTTGAAATTCCGTTTGTACTACATTTGGGAAGTATTTATTCTTCATCCGTAATTTTGTATTTTTGAGCACTCGTTATATCGCGACAATCAATAATCGCGTTTTCCAAGTCAACAAATTGTTCATAAATAATGCTCAACGCAAATCGATCTGCAATAATTTTTGGTGAAAGTGCTTTCCAATCGGAAACCGAGTGATGTAAAAGCAAGAATGCACATTCAAGAGTCAACAACATTTTGCCATTCATTAAAGTAATAATGTGGCATAAAACCACTACCAAACTTCGTTTCGCAATTTACTTAATTTTAGATGTTAACTAAACAGCGTAGCGATGAGGGTTGAGTCTGTAACTCGCAACTATCTGTAGAGTCAAAATTGTATCTATAATAATTATAACAGCAATTTATTTGTATGAAATGTGTATAAACATATTTATTTCAGACATCTTCGAAAAGAGTCGAAAAATATTTTGTGTAGAAAACATTATTACGATGTTTACTCAATTGCCAAGTTTTGTTTGTAATTTTGTTGTTACGTTTTTGCCAATAAAATTGCACAATAATTGTTATGCAGATCTTATGTTAAACGCTGTCGACGGTTGCATTTGTCTCTTCAAAGTCGAACGGAGTTTCGACCAAATAAGTGATCACGTGTCCTTTTCCTTTAACCATTGTCAGTCCTCGACATTCCACCGAATACGCTTCACTTGTGGTAAGAACTTCTTTCACAGCTTCGGTGACGTGAATTCGACCAGCGATTCCTGTTGAATCCATTCTGGAGGCCATGTTCACAGTGTCACCCCAAATATCGTACTGTGGTTTAGCAGCTCCAACAACACCTGCAATCACAGGTCCGACAGCGATTCCGACTCGAAGCTTAAATTCTTGTAGTGCATCTTTATTAATTCGTTGCAGAGTCTCCATCAATGCACTTGCGAATCTAACTAACTGGATTACATTGCAGCACACATCTTCCACACTTACGTCACTCTGTCGAAAAAGGCATCATTTGTTGAAATGGATAAAACAAAACATCTCGAATATAAACAACCGTTTCGTAATGTTTGAGATTAACTTACGTCAGTGGAACCTCTTCCGGGATGTAATCCTGCAGCTGCCATATAAGTGCTTCCAATTGTTTTTATTTTCTCGATTCGGAAAAATGTAGGAAGCGATAAAAGCTGTTTACTTCATTATTAACGTTTTGAAATTGGAATTAGTTTTTACTAACTTTGTCAAAATCACAAATAATTTCATTAAGTAGCTGCAAACATTTCAATCCGTCATCGTTTATGTTTGTTTCAGTGTAGAAATTTACGTAGTTCGGAATCGATGCGAACATAACTGCAATGCAGTCGTATGTTTCGTGGTATAATTTGCCTTTTGATGAACTACTATACAGAAATCGTTCAGCGACGTGTTTTGGCAAAATGTTCTCCAAAAGTATTTGATTCACGTCTCCCATCGCCATAGCTTCACGTTTCTCAACTTCAAGTCTTGTTGTCCATTGAAAATCTAGCCTCAAAATGTATTCAATTTGACGATCGAGAACGTGCACTAAAATCGCCACAACGACAACGTAGTATAAATGAGAAAAGTTGAACGAAGTACCAAAAATGTTTGTATCCGAATTTTCAATCAACATAAATACTGAACAAATTGTTTTCGTTAAAGTTACGAAAGCAAGCACAGAGACCACGTTAAATAATAATTTTAACCAAATGCTCACTCTGATCAATAAACTGATGCTCATTAATGTCAAAATTAAACAACATGTGTAATACTGTGAAAAGACAATATTGAAATTTAAAGTTCTGAACACAACAAAAATGCTGTAAATTAAATAATGACCAAAGTTACCTTTGCAGAGGCACAATTCTTCACAGCTTCGCTTAAAATGTTTCGAATGCAATTTCCCTGAAAACAATGTTTTCTTTTTTCAATTCAATTATAAAAATATTGAAACTTACATCGATTATATCAATTGTGGAACAGATTAATAATAACAATGTAACAATGATCCATATAATTATTCTGTACAAATATTTCACATCTTTTTTAGAATAATGTGCGAATAGAACAAAAAATGTCATTAAAATGCCAGAGACAACTAAAGACCACTGAAGTCGTTGAGAAAGTACGAAATTCAACGCAATTAATTTCACTGCGATTAAAGTGAGGAAAATGACGACAGTGCAGTATAAATAATATTTGAATAATGGATCAGGTTGTGTAGCAAATTCTCGTTCTAATTGCCATAAGGAAATATCCGTTTTCAGTGCCTTTGGTGTGAATGTTAACAATAACGGATTGATTCCTTCAGGATTACACCACTGTCTGTAATGCATGAATAATATTAGAACAAAACAGTAGCAAATTACACAAAAACTAACACTTTCTTACTCAGCGGCATTTCTTCGATATTCTCTTCAATTTTCTCATTAACAGAAGCAAGTATATCGCGATACTTTTGAAGACTATTGAATCAAGTGATAAAATTAATTTTAAAAAGATTTGACAACTTTACGAAACATCGCTTTTGTTGTTGTGTAAACTTGGAAAACATACAATCACGAACAATAAATTAAATAATTACCTTTCCATAAGTTGATTTTGTTCTCGATTCAGCGACAGTGTGTCAACAGAAGATTGTCTCTAATAAAGTTAAAAGTATTTTTGAATTGATCAATTCAAATTTAATTGTTACTCTTAGTTTATAAATGTGTGCTGTAAGTTTATCTGTTTGTCCTTTTCTTCTTGAAACAGGAGAAAGTGTGTCAACAGAAACACGATGCTTTTTTGCCATCGATATTAAGTAACCAATTTCTCCGTCTTCGTTACATTTCTCTGAACAAACATTTTTTAAAAGTGAATACAAAAAATCATGAACCTTGAATGATGAACTCTTTTAAATTTGGCTTTGGAATGAGATCAAGGGTCGCTTTTGTACAATGAACATATCCAGCTACTCCCTGGTGCTCCATCGATGATGCAATCATACAGTCAATGGACCAAATGTCGTATTGCCACTTTCGCAGACCTAAAAGTCCGCTAAGTACCATTCCGGAGTGAACACCAATTCTCATATTTATATTTAAATCGCGTTCTTCTCGCATCGTGGCTATAATCTGAATCATTTCGAGACCCATTCTTACGCAGTTCAACGCATGATTAGAATCGTGTAAAGGAACGCCAGATACACAGTAGTAACAGTCACCCAATAATTTGATTCTTAAACAATTATTTTGTTCGGCGCTTTCGTCAAAACTTCCAAAAAGTTCATTCAAAGTTTCTACCAATTCTTCTGCGTTTAATTTTGTTGGCAAAATCATTGAGTTCACAATATCAGCGTACAAAATGGATACATTTCTATACTTTTCCACATAAAGTTCGTTGAAAGGACGCAAAGGAATTCTTTGTTCCCTATGTAGCTTACTAATTATGGTTTTAATGTCGTTTCTAACTCTTTCAGTCAAATGCTGAGGGAGACAAGAAAGCAAAAGTTGGTTCTGTTGTTCTGTTTCACTGTCAAGTTTTAGTTTCGATTCAACGCAACTTTTGTTGTTGAGAAAAGCGCGTCTATTCGTAACCTCCACAAAAAAGTTTAAAAAGAAACCGATAGCGCCACTAATTAAATAAAAAACGAAATCTGCGACAGTGAAACGAATAATAACATCAGTTGAACATTGAGATTGAAATCGCGAAAGAATTGTTAAGCTCAATTCAAGAGCTATTATGATGGCAGTGGTCACACAAGAGTATATTTTTGATGGGAACGGTAAAAAGACCTGATTCATGATAATCAAGTAGAATGTTGGTCTAACTCTGAGCAGCGAATAACTCGATGTATCCCCAATTATAGAGAAAAGAGCTCCTCCGTATTCTGCAAACAGCATCGCGATAAATACTGTCATAGATGCCATAATTCGTGATGACTTTGGTTTAACCCAGCGTTCGTCCAGACACGAAAGAATAAGAAACGAAACGAACACAAAAATAGCTGAAGTTCGTATCAAAATGATGCCGGGAAATGAGTGTATTGGATGCTATTTACGTTACGAATGTTATTATCTGTAAAACTAGAGAAGGCAAGAAAATAAATACCTTATCGAGAAAGAACACAATCATTGCAAGACTGTTGAATCCAATATTGAGGAGCAACGACACCATGAAAAAGTTGTGCTGAACGCGCGTTTTATACTTTATGAACAATTTTTCAGTATCTTCGTCAAAGAAAGCTTGTCGAAGGTGTTTCAAAGAACACTGATCGTCATTGTGACCATAGTTGGCTTGGATACTTAACGACTGCTCACTGTTGCTGAAAATGCTTCCTTCGCTGAGAGTTCTTAAAGAATGAAGACGAGTCAAATGAACCAAACTCGAGGATAGAACATCACTTGACATTCTCAACTGTACACAAACTAACAGAAGCAATTACTGTACTGAAGAAGCAGTTGTAATTCAGTTTAATTGCTTAATGGCTTCTTTATCTTATCAAAAGCAAAGCTTTAATCTTTCGTCTTAAGTAATGTGTTTCTGTTTCGTCAATTGAATTGTATTGCGATTCACTTACGTTTCATTCTTTTACAAAGGAATTTGTAACCAACAGTTTGTTTACCGACAAAGTAATGCTTTACTTTATCATTTCACTTTTCAACGCTTTTTGCAAAACAAAATCATACGAAGCAATATCTGAGGCACTACTGTTCAAACAAAGACACTTTCTTGTCCTTCAATTGAAAACAAACGGATCATTACAAAATTTTTAATTTAAACTAATCACTATCAACATTTTCAATTCTTAATAATGAATAAGCCACCATAAACTTCTCACACTCTTCGGCAGTTAAGTTTTTACAAGCAGAAAAATATAAATTTGAAACTTTATCGGCTTTTTGATTCTTCAATTCAAATTCAATGTAATTTAACCAAACTTGATGGTCCAAACTTCCAAAATGTTCGACAAAGTCGTCGAATACTTTTCGAACTCTTGAACGATGAACAGTGCTTTCTTCATTTTCCAGTTGCAACATCTTTTCAAAAAATGACTGATTGACCGGGTGAACATCCTTGTATTTCTCATAGAAAAATCTCGCTCTTGAAATTCCTTTATCGGAATATTGCATACACTTTTCGATTAACTTTGTTTTCAAAAATGCAGCAATTTCGCGATTTCTGCGTAAATTATTTCCTGTAGCCGAGTTCGAGAGATAAGATTTTTCAATTGATCGAAGCAGTTCAGCTGAAGATAATGTTGTTGAAGCCCAATCCAAGTATAAATTCCAAACATCAAATACAGTTTTTGAAGTAACTGTGTAACTATCTGCTTCGCTTTCCTCCTCACTTTCTTCTATATTTTCCAATCGTTTAATTGCTCTTTCAAACAACTTTTTCAGTTCAAGTCTAAAAGAAGAGTCTTTGCCTGTCAACACAGAAAGACATGTGTACCAAACGGTAGCATTGGAAGACCACTTTTGAGTTGCTTTTTGAATTAGATCGACCAGCACTTTTGAATTTTCTTCTTTTTCGTTCAACAGAAGCATCCACTCATTGAACAAGTTAAAACTTAGTAAATTATCGTTCCAAGCCCTTTCCATCAATGACAAAATGTGATTCAAAATTTCACAATCATTTGTTTCCGAAAGTAATTGCAAATGAAATTTTATGTAAAATGACCACATTTTTTCTGTTTTAATCACAGAAATTCCCTCTTCAAATATTTCTTTCATCTTATCATTTCGTAACTTTTTCTTTTCAACATTACTCAAATGTTCGCTCTCAACATTTTTCTTAAGCCACGCCTTGTCGAAATATAATCTAGCCAAAGCATCGTATGTTTCTTCCCTGTCCTTAAAATTGTTTGTTAAAATATTACAAATATGATTTTTCATTCTGAGTCTTAAATGAGAATCAAAGTCATCCAAAACTTTTACGAACGACAGTAACAGTTCAACATCACTTGGTCTATTTTTAACAGCATTATCAACGACAGCCATTGCAATTTTTCCCTCCAAAACCTTGTCGTCGGTTTCACTTGTTGAGGAACTCACTACGAAAGCAATTGTTACTATAAAAATTGATACCAAAAATACAGGTTTACTAACCTCGCTGTTTCTTCGCTTTTCCATCACTTCCTTCTAAAACGGACATTCTTTTCTCAACTAAACTTATGTACATCAGTTCCATTCGAAAATATTCCGTCCATAAACTTTTTGACTCCGGAACGTGACGTAAAGCGCGAAGCAGCAATTCTCTTGCAACATCTGGTGAATTATTTTCTTCAAAGTGCCACTTCGCAGCAGCAATCCACACTGAATCATTTGAGCTGTGTAACTGCAACATTCGTGAATAAACTTCACCCACTTCTTCAGAAAGATTCACATCTTTACAAAACTTAATGTAAGAAAACCATAAATCGACATCATTTGGGTATCTTGCAATCACTTTTTTATAAAGCCACTTAATTTTCTTTGAAACTGTATAGTCAATTTCTTGATAGCTTCCAAAGAATCTTAGTCGTTCTCTTCGCCTTCTAATAAGTTTAAATAAGCTGTGTTCGTACGCAATGTATTTCAAGTACATAAGTTTGTTTTTCTGTCTCCGTTGCAATTTGTACTCGAATTGTTTTCTCTTCTTAATAATCTGCTTAACTTCTTCATCATCAAAAATACCATTCTTAACAACTTCATCGAAGAATTGGACTCCCTGTTCTACTCTAAATTCAACGATTTCTGCCATTTCTCACAGTTTTCGCACACTTTAAAAGACACACGTGTTTACAGGGATCGTTTACAAAGAACATACTCAACTCAAAAGTTTGCAGCTCACAGCAGTTTGAGTTCACATTAGATTTTTAAAATTGAGCAAACAATGTACTCGGACATGTACGAAGAAACGATTGATAGATGTTTCACAAAGCAACTGCTAAGCTTCATTAGTATCACTACTGATCATTGATCAATACTGTTCGCATATATGTATGCGACCGAACTGAGAAAAGTGTTTACTTGAAAACAAAGCAGTGAACTTTAAAGAAAGAGTCATAAAAGTTAAAACAGAGGGTATTATTGTTATTATTATATTGTCATATCGTACAAATCTTCAAAGTTCCATTTGCAATTTAAAACAATTACTTTTCAAAATTAAAAATAGCTGCAGAATTCAGCTGTTGTATTTGTGATTAGATAACATTTGAAATAGTTGTCAATTGTGAACACAGTACAGCATATTAACGTGACTTCCTTATGAGGTTTAATTTCTGATGGCTGAAAATCGGGCAAAAAGCTATGAAATATTTTAGAAAAATGATGTAAGTAGAAACAACTTTATTTTATGCTTAAATAGAATGAGTTAATTATTGGTCATCGCCAGAATTGTAGTACATAGCCTTTCTTGAGCGTTTCCGAGGATGCCATTGTGGAATATATTTTCTCAACAGAGGTTCTCTCATTTCGCGAGGCAGTGTTTCAACAGCGGCTTTTCCAGTTGCTTGCTTTTTCTCCTTTTCTTCACTGCCTGACAGTCTTCGAAAAAAGTGTCCTATTTTCTCAGCAAACGATTCGTCTCCGTCGTCTCGCAGTTCGATATCTGCAGGTTCTTTCAAATGAATTCGTATAATTCGATCCAAAGGATGAACTCGCCCTGGATCAACTGCGTTCGCATCGCCTTCATATTCATCTTCAGCTTTCAAGTTTAACAAAAGTAAGCACACAATTATACTTTGAAACCAAAACATTAAAAAATGTGTGCTTATTTCGAGTTCAACTAAATTCAGAAATTTTTGTTAAATACAACGAAGCGTTCAGTGCGCGTGAAGTGATTCAATTGTTAAGTGCGCACACCGCACTACGGAATCCGTACTATTCACAAATTGTTCACCAAGATAAACAACTAAACTTTAAAAACCTTTCAAACTTTATTAACTGTTTTTAACTACTTTGAAATTTTTACAAAATGTTACGTACTTTTGGATTTCGACTCTGAATGTCTGTTTACAGTGACAGCAATCTGTTCAAACTCTTCAAACATTTCAGTCAAATTTGTTTCACACTTTTTAACGCCGTTTAAGACATTGTCAATCAGTTCAATCTGTCTGTCATTCGCATCAAGTAATTCATTCAGTATTAACAATGAGTCTTCAAGATTTTGAACTTCTTCTTCGGTCACGTTATCACAAATTTTGTAAGCTTCATTAATTTTGTAAACACCAAAACTAAACATTGAAATAAGCATGACAGCTATAAACAGTTTGAATTCAAGTCTGTTCATGAATTTGACCATTTGAGTAACAATTGCACG
>NCKV01001343.1:0-10683 GCA_003675905.2 Leptotrombidium deliense
TTCTCGTGAAACAGCATTATGTTACGAAATGTCTCACATATTTTCTATTAAAGATGTAACCAATAAAGAAATTATCAGATATTTTTATCAATGCAACAAAAAGCGTATTTCGTAAACTCATTTTCGCAGAAATAATCGAAATGCTTTGAATTCTGTGAACTCAGAGATGCTCTATTTCCAAGCAGCAACCTCTCCAAAGAAACGATCGATTCGTTGTCACATTTGCTTGATTCGATAATCAAGCAACTGTAAATTGAGATCGTTCATCTATCGTTAACATTTTGCAGAACATCGTTAATGCTGCATCGAACGCAATGTATCTGAAATTAGTTTATTTTACGATGCACTACAAGCCTTGCAACAATCACATGAATTTTGATTTATTGTATATCAAGAGTCGAAAATGAAAATTATATTGAAAATGTGTGCTTGGGAATATTTGTGTTCTCAAAACTTTTGATTTATGTGTCTGTGTTAACAATGACAAATAACTGTTGGAATTTAGCAGAATTATGTCTGTCGATGTGAATCTTTATTTCTTCGCCTATAATACAAATATACGTGAACAAACTGTTTTGTATATCAGACTTTTGTGTGCTGTTTGAGTAGTTGTGGTTTGCAGCAGCAAAAAAGTCGAGAATACTGTTGTCGTTGCAAACACACATTGAATTCGACTTTTTGTGTGTAATAAACATTTATTTTCCAAGTCTAGTAATTTTAGTCGCAGAGATTGCTTTGTTTGCTGGCTGAGTAGTATCGTTCATTTCAAGTATCAGTGCCGCTTTGCACTCTTCTCAAAAAAGAATTCATTTTATTGATTTGCTGTTTGCTGTGAATTACAGTTGACCGTTGATCTCCTGCTTCATACCAAATTTCATTTGTTTTGTTTATTTGCGAATACTACGCATAGTTAGATCAATAAGCATACAACATTTCGCTGCACTCGACAAACCTTGAGGCAAACGTTGTTATGAAGTCGTTTCTGTGTGCTTCAGCGGTTAAATTTAATTTTCACAAATGAAAGAAACGCTGTATGCAAATTAACAATTTCGTATTCAAAAATATTTCTAGTAGAAATTGTCGACTGTGAAAATGTTACAGTTTAATGAATAATCTTCGGGAATTAATTAAAGTAATTGTGTGAACAAATATTAAATTTAAAATTCGAATTTTATTGACGTTTTAAAATGCAAAGTTTACAATGCAAACAATGTGTAAAACGAAAAGTATGTTTAATCTCACATGAAATTGAAATGGAAGAGAAAAGGAGATGCGATGCAATGACAAAAAGCAATTACAATGTTTCTATTCTCAGAAGAACAGAATTCGTTATTCAATGCTAGCTGTTTGAATTGCATTCGTTCGTTTCTCTACTTTTGAACACATTTCAATGAGCTGAGTGAGAAGGGAACGCAATTCGTGACTTTCTTTCGTGCCCACCAAAATAAAAATTCTACTTTAATTTCAGAAAGCAAGCGAATTCTTGCGAACATTTTAACTTTTTTCGAATTCTTGGGGGTTTATATACAAAAATTGCGAAATCAGCGAATTTCGCACAATTTCATCAAACCATCAAACTTTTACTTTTTTCGATAGAAAAATGAAAATAGTACAACAATTGAAGTGAAATGTGATTTTGAACAGTAAAACGATGTGTTGTGCGATTTTAATTAAATTACACAACGGCGTGCATCATACGGGCATCAGAAAGACATTGAAATTATTTAATTTAATTTCAAATGTTTTCTAATCTTTCATCGCCAACATTGCTTAAAATGCTTGAAACACTTTTTGATTTTCACAAAAAATTCAGTTCGATTTTTGAAAGCAATTTTAAATTTTAATGAATAGCGAGAGGAAATGGAATAGTGAACGACTTTGCTTTAGTCAGTGTGAGAGAGTAAGAAGAGCATTTTTCACTGAAAATCATTTTCATGTATGCTTCTCATTTATTGCAACTTCCAAATTCGTAATTCGCTTTTCGAAACTAAGAAATGTTTGATTTCGAAATGAACTCGAAATGAGTTCCATTTCGTTTATAATATACACACTGTAACAACCCACTGTATGCGCTGAATCTAATTTTGAAGGCAATTTAAATTTCTTTAATAATGGTGAGAAAGAATGGCAATTATTGCACCAGAGTTTGTGTCACTAAAAATGAGACAATAAATTTTGAAGCCTGAAAATGTTTTCGATGAAGTCTAATGGAAGTAAAGTTGACTCAGTAATTATTTAAATGAGATGCCTTCGAATTAATTAAATGTTAGCTCAGCAAAATTTTTGTTGAAATAGCGAATTCTTGTAAATTATTGTGAAAAATGAATGTCTCGCAAAGCAAACACACACCGTGTACAAACGTTGTGCAACGATTTATTCCTTGTTTGCATGGCTTACGAATTTAAGTGATACAAGGATTCACTTCACTGTACTTCATTGTTTTTTGTGTTGCATGCAAATGATCCGCAAACACAAACATTGTACTGATGCATTGCTGTCATTAAATTTTAATACAATTACGTGGTGCAATCGAAACGAAAAAAGTTCTTTTTCCACTTTAGGTCTATGAAAAAAAGAGATCAAAATTTACGACTTTCGACTCGGATGCGATCATGAAAAAATGATGGATTCTAAATGTGTTCACCACAAAAATATCATTACCGGCACAATTGTACATACTTTAAAGAGTTGTACTATGATTGCGCAATAATATCAGTGAAAGCAATCATTATGTGTAATGATTAGTGTGATGACGACAATAATGTATTAAATAATGAGTCTACATCGGTGGACATTTCGTGTGAACATCACATTCAATAATATTGTGTTTTTTGTCGAAAATGCATTTCTAGGGATACACTTGTCGAGACATTTTGTCGTGAAAAGTGTCAAACTGCGTTTCAAAACGACCTGCTTTGATAGTCAGCGAAAGAGGTGTTAGTTGCTATTTTAGCTGAGCAAGAGTCTCAACGATGACGTTTGACATTCAATTTTGTTAATTACATTTCAATGAGTTGCAAAAAGAAGGCTGATTCGGTCGTTCGAATTAGCAGCTCTAATGCATTCTCATGAATCGAAAAAGAAAAATAAATGTCGAGTTCAGTCTGCTCTCACAATCAATGGTTAATTGAGATACGCTTATTGTTGTAATCAATTCTATAAATCACGATTCCAACTGAAAATCTCATCAAATTCAATATCATCAATTCTGTTGTAAGTCCGCTTTCCCATCAATTTTCACTGCAAAAAAAGATTCAAGAAAAATGTTATTGATTGTAAGTTATGAATAACTTTCCTGTTTTCTGCAACCGTTGAATATCTGCCTTCAGTTGGCTGAGAATATTTATTCATTCATGAAAGCAAAATACAGTCGTGATCAGAATAACCGTTAGCTTTTGATTGCCAAAATGCATTTGAATGAAGTTACCAAGGAAACATGCAACTCCTATTCTGGTCACAGATTGTACAAGCATTTGTGAATTGAGTCGTGTTTCAGCGGTTGAGACGCAAAAATTACTTGCAATGGTTGTTGTGAGACACTCGAAACGTTCAATGGCTTTCTAGATTCGTAAATAGTTCAATTTAATAGAATCGAAACGCATGCAAGCATCGAGCAGCTCATTTACCGATTTTGCTTTTCTCGAATCAAAAGAAGGGAACTTTTTAGAAGATAACGAATCTAACAAATGTGGTAGTTCTTGGAACGGATTCGTTTCTTATTCCGAGTATTCGTTCTGAGAATGACACGAATCACGCTAAAAACAGTTTCACTTTCGAAACTGTTGAATGGCAACGCATTCGATATGTTCCTTCATTGAACAAACAAAGCCAAAAGCGAATCAAACATTCGATAATAAATGAAACCGTGAACATTGAGGATGAATGCCTTCCGTTTTCTCTTCGCTTTTTGTAAAATTCGTTTTTTCTCAAAAATGAATCGTTCGCTTCTGTTCTTCTCTTCAATTTTTTTCGTCGATTCAACAATTTGGAAAATCTCTGTGAAAACAATTTTTTGTCGATTTTACACACTAATGTTTTATTGTGTTCATTCTTCGGATGTGAATTACGCTTTTTTGCAGTTTCAATTTTGTCTCCGATTTGTTTGCACAGACAAACAATAGATTCGAAAGTGAAGTGACAACTAAAGACTGTTGCAACAGTGTTCGTGATTCTTTTTTCGCATTCATTCGTAATTATTTTCACATCTGTAAAATGTACTTTTCTCGCAGACAAACTTTTCTTCGATTTGAATGGCAATTGTGCGCCGAAAGCGAAAGCGAACAGTGTTCAAAACTTTAATTTCTTTTTTGTTCGCCGCACTTCTATTTAATAGCGCAATTCACTCAAAAATATTCCGTTCAAATACTAATGTATTACATCTTATCAATGCGTTCTTTTGCATAAATGTATTGAAGGAAGCAGTGAACAAGAATAAAATAGAATGGCAGTGAATTCATTTAAAATAATCATTGTCAGCTCGAAGTGAACGTTTCACTGTTTGCAGTGCTCTTCAGTACACAGTGTTATTCAACGCACTTTAAAGTTTAAATGAATCCGTTTCAGCGTTTCGGTGAACATTCGCTAATCTATTTAAAAGCAGTTCAATTACTTCATTACTTCAGCGTAACTCACTATTCTCACTGCATATCAATCATTCGCATTGCAAACATCGCATAAATTTCATTACAGTTAAGGTGCATTGAAAAAAGTTCGCATAATTCGAGTCATAGCTTTAAGAAAAAATTGTGATGCATCTTGAGTGCTTCCCGTCGCCGAGAAAAATAAATTCAACCATTTTTGTAATTAAATGAAATGAATACTTGAAATAATCTGTATAATAGTTTTTCAGCCGCTTTCACTGCTTCGCTTGTCGACTTCTTTTAATGAACTTTCGGAGACTGCATTCAAGTTCATTTCAAATGTTTGATAAGCATATTGAAACTGACAAAACTTATTTGCCTGCAATTTGAAAACTGTGAACCGTATTTTTATCGTTCACATCCAACTGTAAACTAAAAAACGGTATATCAAGCTTTTGAGCACATATTTCGAAGAAGTTACACATACACAGTGCAAGTGTTACTTCGTGTCTTCAATCGATATTTTGTGGCCAACAATAGAATCTCGTGTTTCGCGACTGACACACATAAAACGCCTAAAATCGTCTGGAAAAGCAGTGTTCATAATAAAAAGTTGAAGAAAAATGTAATATTTTAGATTCATGAACATGAATAACGTTACATGAAGAAAGAATTCTATTGTGCGAGTTTTCAGAAAAAATGAAAAAAGTAATAAGTTTATATTTAAATTGTCTTCTGTATTTTATTTTTTGCAAAAAATGTTCTGTTTACCATGTTACGAGCAGCCTTATTGTTCGTTTCTGCATCCTATGTTCGATTGGAGAATAAAAAACAGCGAAAGTTCGTTGAATTGAATATAAACTTGGTTTCGGAAATAATTTGTTACACCATAATTCAAGTTGAATGCATCTGCAAAAAAGTTTCTGTGAAGCTGGGAATTCGATTGTAAAATTATTTAAAAAAGGATAATGTTGAAAATAGGTGAATTCGTTGAGAAAGCAAACAATGGGAATGTAATGCATGATTCAATTATTTCGTGAGATGAATACAAACTTGCATTCATTTGCGCCCGTTTCTGAGCGTATTAATATAAAGTGTAGCTGCACTTATTGCACACTGAATGTACACGTTGCATGCTCGACTCTAACATTAAAGTCATCGCACAATTAACGTAAATTGCAGTCGAATAAATCTCGTTTTCATTTATGAGAGAAGTTGTGTGTGTGTCGATGTAACTTGCACGTTCGTTGTGATGTTCACATATTTGCACACATTTTATTGTTACGATGAAAACTGCTGGCGTACCAGTCGTGAATTTAACGACTCGATTTTTTTGCAGCACTGCAATAAACTTAGGAAAAGTGTGGTGAAAGAAATAAAACAGAGAACACTGAAATTGAGAGGATTGAAGGCAATCAAAACGCTGCTTGTTTTATGTGTGAAATACACTGCAATTTGCATTTCAATTTTCTTTCCGATTTTCAGTGAAAAAAGAAAAAAGCAAAGATCAGTTAACGGAGGAAGAAGCTGCGACAATTATTCAGTCTTCTTTTCGTGGCTATCAAGCGAGAAAAGAAACAAACAACTTGAAGGTTTGCGTCTGTAATTGCCTGCACTCGATTTGCAAAGCAACGAATCGATTTAACATTGTCAACAAAAATGCGAATCATTTTGTTTTGACGTGTGTGAATTGCTCGTTTCAATTGAACATTAAATATGTTTCAATTAATTGAAAACAGCCTTGAAACGGTTAAACGAAAAAGTGATTGTGTGTGTGTTGCCTTGTTTTGTATGCATCGCTTTGCTTTGCGTTTCCTTGTATTATTCGCAGTGAAGTGACTGCAAATCGAGCGTCGAGAACACAACTTTACTATTTTCGATCTTTTCGAAGCAGACAATGGATGTAAATGAAGCTGAATTGGAGAAAGCGGCAACCAAAATTCAGGCCACTTTTAAAGGATACAAAGTGCGTAAAGATGTGAAAAAGGACGATGAAAAACCGGAAGAGGCTGCTTCTGCTGCTCCTGTAGAAGAGGAGGTATTGTACACTTTCGCTATACATTCATTGTTCGCTCAAAATTCGTTGCTTACAAATCCAATTACGAACCAATCTTTCTGAAAAGAAATGAAAATATCAAAAAGTCGTTTTCCGAGTTGAGCAGTTTACATTTGTTAGTAGCAGTGAGTGCAGTGTACTTGTAGCTCATGTTGCGAATCACGGAGAATGCAGACAATATTTCTTCTCATTTCGTTTTTCGAATGAAAAATTGAGTCTCTCCACTGGAGAATCTTCTTGCATTTTATCCGCATATACTTCGTTCCCTATTTATTATTCGCGTATAAATCATAATATTCTGTTTCTGTTCAATCTCTCTTTTCGACATTTCCGTTTTCGTAATGTAATCATTCACTTTTGACAATTATTTGCCAACTCAAATTTGTTTCCGGAGACTCGACGTGAGTTTTGAATTAAATCACAAGAAACGATGGCAGATATGAAAGTATGCAAGAAACACGAGTGACATTTATGTTTATTTCGTGCAGCGATGACGTTCCCAAACAATTAACAAAATTTCCGATTCGCAAAACAGATGAACATTAATTTCGAATGAAAACAAATTTTCATATAAATGTTTGTAACATTAATTTCACTTGATTTCTATTTGAACGAGTTTCGAATTAAATGTCGACTGTTGTTTTATGCGAACTTCGCTTAGCCACAAGAAATATAATAAAATGTTTAATTGCGAGTGTTTGACTAACTCGATCCATTTTATTGATGGCATTTCTCGAAAACTGTAATTAAGTTATTTCACTTTCGCGCAGCAGTCGAATTGTAAATAATTATTATCACCAAAAATTGATTCAATCACTTTTCATTCGCAATTAAGACATTAAACAAATTGATTTGATTTACAGTTAAACATGCTCTCTGTTCCTGGAGCATTGATTGCTTAATGTGTTTATTGCGATCATCACTGATATTTGGTGTGTATGCGAATAAATGCATATCCGGAAGTATGTGGCTAGTAATGTGTATATTTAATGTAACTGCAGCTGCAATAATAAAGTCTCATGTCGAATTTATAATTCACTAGTTTTTTATAGTAACGAAATTCAAATTACAAACTGTTCTTATTTAATGCAGTGAATGCATTCATTCGCTAAATTTATGCGCAAATATTGAGAAAAGTGAAAAAGCGAAAGAAAGCAAAGAAACATTGTTACAATAGATCGTAATTGTATTGTTCGATAATTTTACTGACAGTTTTGAAAGTTTCGCGAATCAGAAAAAAGATTAATGAGATGTTTGAAGGAACCATTCGGGCCAACAGGGAAATTGAGAGATTTTGCCTTCTCTCTCGAAGGCAATGCAAATTGTTTGCTACTCGAATATCTCGCGATTCGGTGCGAAGTGCAACCATTAATTAAAGATTCGTTATTTATTCGTTGGACGCTTTTTAATGAATCAAAATTAACGGCAAAACATTCTCGAAAAGCATTAACTTTGTTTATCTAAATTGATTGCAGATCGACATCGATTTGAACGATCCGCAAGTTGAGAAAGCGGCCACTAAAATTCAAGCCACTTTTAGAGGATACAAAACTCGCAAGGTTATCAAAGATGAATAATGTAACGATTGTAAGTCTCTTTGATCATCATTATTACTTACATTCATATTCGTTTTGCTCTTCTTTCATTCGCAGATTTCAAAAATCAACGCTTTTACGTTTAAATTCGCTTCGAATTCCCGACAAAATAAGGAGAAACCAAAAGCAGCAATCAATTCGAAAATCGACATGTATCACTTACTATATTTATTGTTCATATGTACGACATTCCTTTAGAAAACTTGCTTTTTCACATCTTTTTTAATTTGAAAAGAATTTCCATTTTTTAGCAGAATATTGAACCTCGAAAATATAATTGAAGTTTCAAATAATATTCATTAAAAACGTTTGTTCAATAAAAATATTAGACAATAAAAATGCCGAACAATTTTCAGTTTTAAAGTGTTTACAACTTGAAAATGGAAATAAAAACGTCGCTTCGAATTTGAGTTTCGTGCACACAATTGATGCACATTTTGTTTTCATGTTGACGTTGTTTCTCATCTTTTTGTAAAGCTTATTGAAAAAAGTTGAAAACATTTATTTTGAAAATTCTCCTCAAAATTCGTTGGTTTCACAGCGCAATGCACACAAATAATTAAGCGTGCAAATATTTCGAGAATTTCGAAATAACTGCGCGTTATGTAAGCTGTGTGAATAAAGTTCGTTTCAAATTTACCTCAAATTAAATTCACTGTTACAATTGAAGTCACGTAAATCTTTTTTTCAAATCCAATTTCACAGTCGTTTGAAAGCAAAACGGTCTTTATCAGCAAATGATCATTTAACCCTTTCATTTCCTATTTAAGAAACTCTTATTTACAGTAACAAAATAGTGTGCGTTCACTTTGTTTCGTGATCAATGTATTCAGAAAACGATTTTTTCCCGAAAACCAGCGAAAGAAGCAAAACGCAATTCTTACAGAGTCGCCGTCTGCAGCCAAATATCACATTCGTATTTGACCTGAAATCGAAAAGTTTATAAAACAATTGCGTTTAAAAATGCTAATTAAACCGTAAGTGTAACGCAAGCTGCGAAACAGCATGTTTCTTTGTTTCATTCGATTTGCTTTCGAAGGCTGCGAAATGCGGCACACAAATTGAAAATATTGTTTTCGTGAGCAATGCAACGATAGATGTATGTGCTGATATGTTAATTGCGTTTCCGAGAAAAGCGAGTGATTTGAGCATTATTTCAGCATCATTTTAATCGTCGAATCATGTAACTTTCGCTCGAAAATCTCTGAATTATTTGTCACCATTAAAACTGCAGACGAAATATTTTTATTGCTTTCAGGTTTTTCAACCTCCCGGTCGACGTCTCGCTTTTGAGCCAATATTTATAAATTCAAATATCGTACGAATTCTTTGCGAACTTCGAAATCGAGCGCAATAAAATAAAGGCAGTAAAAAAGGCTATTTGCATCGGCAATCAGTTATTGTCACCGGTACGCAGCGAATTGCATTCATTGTATTGCAGCACAGGTGATACACAACAATCAACTGCAGATGCAACGCTTACAAAAGACTTTATTCTCATTTGCAGCGGCGTGTTTTCATTATCTATTTCACGGTTTTTTTCGAGGAAATGATCTTTTCTGAAACGAAAAGGCAAAAGTTGCTTTGCATTACATTCGTTGACACGAGTGGCGAACAAAATCGTTTCGGTGTCAAACTGTGAAAAAGCTATGCAGTTCACAGTCTGAACTGCTCGCAAGGCTTCAATTACTCGTCTAATAGCGGCTCTTTCCGAGTCTCCATTCTTTGATTACGTTTTGATGACATAATTTCAATTTCAAGTCTCCTTAGTTTTGTTGACCACTTCTCCTTTTCTACGCTTTTCTGGTGCATAATTGTGTGCAATCATCTCGTTGCTTGCTTTGTTAACATTTGAATTACAAAACAGCCATGTTTTTTATTAAGGAAGCTTTTCAATTAAGCATTGAAATTGGCCGCAAACAACTCATTGACCTGTCGGCTATCGAACTCCTGGACGCTTGTCCTCCCTTTGAACAACTTCAATTTACCTAAAATAAAGCCGATGTGCTTCTAAAAATGTTTTTTATTTACAAATAATTTTCACGATAGTTTACAAAAGTCACATTTATAAATTACAGATATGTTGTTTTGAACGTTGCTTTGATTTTGATGCGTGATTTTTTGAGATGAAGCGAGGGATGCTAATTTTAAAACATCGAGAATTGTTTTTCTTGAATTTATGAGAAATCGTTTGGCATCAATTATGAATGAATCGCAATGAGTTCTGAGAAACGGTGCGATTGCGATTCACACCGAAGTTTCTGAATTCATTCGAAAGACGAACTTATTGCTCTTTGGATCAATGATTTCTTCAGTGACATTCAGGTGTGGAATCGAATGAACTGTGACCAGAAGAGACACATCTCCCTGTCTTAGCATGAAAACGGTTCCATCTTCTATTGTTCGCGATAAAAGCACGTCGCATATCAAACCCCATGTTTGAATTCGTTTG
>NCKV01001344.1:0-10677 GCA_003675905.2 Leptotrombidium deliense
AAAAAAAAAAAAAAAAAATTTTTTAAAGCATTTAAAAAATTAAATTCAAAAAATTCCCCTTTCGAATTTTTTAAGCCGCCACTTCACTACATTCAATTCCTTTTTAGTAGCGTTTATTTGCTTTTGAATTACGTCCATTTGTGATGATGCAAACTATTAATACGTTTTCAAAAATTTTGCTTATCAAGTCACTTACAAATTCATTTGTATCATTTTCTTGCTTATTTGTTAAAGAATCGAGCCTTTCTTTGAAGTGTTTATTCACTCTGTATTGATACGTTTGAAAGTGAAACAACGACTGCAACAAACTTTCATGATTTTCAAGTGTCAAAAAAGTTTGGTTTAGTTTTTCATGAAAAATTTCCAACAGAAATTTGTAAAAATAATCTTGTGCGAAATTTCCAAAAGTTGCTTTGTTTGAAAAATTCGTTGTAATTCTATTGAATTCACTTTCGTTACAATTGAGGCCAATAATTGAATGCTGTTCATCCTGTTCTGTGTGAATTTCATTATTTGTCGAATTTTTTGAATACGACTGAAAAGGATATGATTTTAAAAGTTGATGTAAATCATTTTTTAAAATGTGTATACATTCTCACCTGTGGTGTTAAGCAAATAATTATTATTGAAAATAGAACACAAAACATTTTACGAGAATTGAAAAATTAAAGTGAAGCTTGCAAACGCAATGTTAAATATTAAATAATGTTAATTGCGCAATTTTTCATCTAACGCCTATTCCTGTACAGCAAGTCTTAATTGTTATCTCGGCACGAGTGCAATGCTTAATTATAATTATCTTAATAACAATTACAGTTGCAAAAGTGTTTGTAAACAAATTCTTGTGACCTAATCTCGATGACATTGAAAACTGTAATTAATAATTATTCAAGAATAATGTTGCCTTTAAAATTAGTAAACTTAATGGTGTCCAATATAATTAATAGGTAATAATTTGAGTAAAACGAAGATCTTCTCGATCACTTCAGCAATACAGATATAATTTGTCAGTATACAATCTATTTATTGATGTTTTTAAAATATATTTTTGCGAAGCAGTCAACTGGTATGATTTGGAGGCGATTGTTGAAAATATGAATTCGAAAACAGATAAAACGCATAAGTCATAGTATACAGAAATTATATGTCCGGTGTAGTTAATTAAGTCAACAAATGTATACAAATACTTGTAATTATAATTGAATGACAACAAGGCGTTAGGAATAAGCAGGGTTGTTCTTTGGCAATTTTTACAAAATAATTGCTGCGTTATATATTTATATGTAAGCAAGGAACAATAATTATGCTTTGAGGAAGTTTGTGAAACACAACAAAAAAATTGGGGCTTTTTAGTGCAATCATTGAAGTCATTCGAAAGAATTTTGTTTCTTACAAAACGTTGTAGGTAATTTACAATTTTAATTCTGCCAATAAAACCGATGTCAGTCATGTTCAATGGCTGAGTTATCAATGAATTTTTTGTATCTTTTGGTACCAAGTTCAAAGTCAAATAAATGTATGTGAATGCGCGCGTTGCAAATATTTTTTGAAATGTTTGATTGTTAAATCGCTCAATAGAGCCAAATACATAAGTATTACGCGTTCTGTTAACAATTGTGCAAATTTCGTTGGACGTTATCTGTTGGCGATATGTACAAATTTTTTCCATTAGAGCTTCAGCTTTTTTCGGATTATTGACATGTGCTTGAAAAACGTTAAAATTTACATGAACAAATTCGCTAAAATTATAATCTATTATAGTATCAACTGACATAATATTCGAAAAGAAAATGCGCGCGAAGGATACCCAATGAATTAATGCAACTAATATATAAACTATTAAAACATATTTAGTTTTGTTTTCGATAGGTAACCCTGTAAATTAAATGTGAACTTTTAAAAATTTGCTTTAACTTTCTTACGTTTCTGTATGCAGGTTACAAAATATGAAAATTGAACATTCGTACGATAAAATATGAAAATTGTTAAAGAAATCTTTCTTAATTGACTCATTATCGTCGTAGTACATACTGACAAAGAGATTCCAATCCAAAGCATCCACGCACCTAATATGTTGTTGAGTATGTCAATAATTGTAATATTCGCATTAAAAATCCAATTTCGCGAAAAGAAATAATCGTTTTTGAAAATATCCAAATAGACTTTGAAGGTAAGTTTAAATTTAAATTTTCTGCTCTCTTCGAAATGAAATATGTAATTTGAGCATGGAGGTTGGTTGCATAGTCTTGCGCATTGGTGCTCTGCAATTGCAAAATTACACGTTTTTCTTGATACCTGTTTATAACATTTTGTGAAGCAGTTGATGTACACTTTATTTTCAACACAATTAGTTTGGAATGGTGCTGGCAATATTTTTTCAGTCTCCAATAAATAATCCGAAAAGTACGCATTATTTTTAATGGCTGTTGACTGCGACTTTTGTTTGAATTTAATATCTTGCCGTTGCGAAATTGAAGATAACACAAAGTCATTGAGTCGTATATATACATTTTTGCTTGATAACTTATTATTCGAATGCATATTCTTAAATAAATGAACAGTTAGACCATTTTCACTTTGGAGTATTATTACGTCATCATCAAGCGCTAGTTTCTTACATTTGCTGATCATTTCATTTCCATTTCGAAAAATGCATAAACGAGGAAGAACATGGCTTGCATTTATAGTTAGTTTGTCATATAATTTTTTAAAAGAGAAATGATCACAATTTTTCAATAATATGTCAACATTTGTTTTCGATTTGTTCACTAATTTATCAACAAGTATATGATAATCACGTAACGTTGTTCGTGGCATTCTATCAGCTACAAAATGCGCATGATTATAAATTATATCACGAAAATCAACTTCGTAAGTAATAATCGGAAAGTAATCGCTACTTGTATCGTTGAGAACAATATCAACGTGATATGCGTAACTGAAGAATTGTATTAAAGATACACTTGTTTGAAAACTTCCAATTAAAAAGCAGATAAAGATAACTGAACCCATGCAAGCAATCTCCCAAATTTTTCTACGGTAGTAATTCCATCGCCGATTCTCTGTAAAGTAAAAATCATACTTTGTACATTGTTTTTATTGCACTGCAAAAAAATGTAGAAAAGAGAGAAATGTTTTGTTTTACTAAAAACGTTTAATTTAATAATAATTCGACTAACTACATCTCTGATATGTAATATACTTTACCGTGTGTGCCTGAAATTCGTGACAATATAATTTCAACCGTAGTTTGAAAATTGATTGTGTTTATACTTTTATAAATAAAGTGTTGAAGAGTCCAATAAAACGTCAAAGGTGATACACCGAACCAGAAGCTAACAGCACCTGATAGCGAAACCAGTAAAGATACAACAGTGAACTTCATTTGAATATTATGCTGTTTGTCATTTAAACATTGCCTGTATATTTTTATATTTTGAGATAATGAGCCTCTTGATATATGCGCTTCAAGACGTATGCAATCTTTCAAATTACATAATTCGTTACATACAGTATTTGTTTTGCTGTTTTTTATACCATCAGTGCAGCTGAAAATGCAATGTGTTTGACATATATAATCGATTGTTAAATAATTAAAGCAATAAACAGGTGACAACTGTGGTGTAATGTAATAATATGTGATCGTCAGGAAAATAAACTGATAATCAACAAAGCAAAACGGCATATCGTTTGACCAAAATGATACTGCAGAAAATAATAAACAAGTAGGACTGTTATGGTTTGCAATGGATTTGTTAAAGTTAATTGTATACTTATCCGCAACTGGAACATCGATGAAAGTAATATATGTTTTCTCATTATGAAAGAGCATAGTGCAATGCTCACTAAACATGTAACGCAGCTTGTTGAAATTCTCATACTCCAACGTAATGCCACTGTAGTTTGAAATTTGCAAACATTTCTCGGTAGAGTAATTTTGCTTTTTGGGGTTATATTTGGAGATCGACACGCTTAAATTATTTGCCACATTATGCATAACTGTTAATTCAGTCGGATATGATACATATTCTTTGATTATAACGTAAACATGGGTGCAACACAATATTTGTAAAGTGGAAAATAAAGAATATTTTAATATTTTGAACATCATCACAATTTATTTCTGTAGGCTTTACTTCTACTAAAATTTGCTCTTGAATGATCGTCACAAGATCTGGACTTAAACATGGAAAATACAACAAATTTAACTTTGTAGAACTAACTTAGAATTCATATATTCGATATTACAATTTGGCTTTATTAGATTAGAATTTTATGAAATTGTAATAAAGACACAACAGCGCATAAATTATATACAGTATTGCCTAAATTTTTTTCTCAAAAAAGAAAAAAAACGTATTTCGAATGTTGCTTTTACGAAAACATTTTGAAATTAATCACTATTAAGTTATGAAAGTGTTCAAAAAAAATCAAAATTGTTAACGTCATTGCGAAATTGGCTCAAATTCAAATTATTTATACTCTCTACTGTAACAAATATCATTTTTGTTAAAATGGAATGTATGTAATTGAGTTAACACATAAGTGATGTTTTTTAATATAACTTAAAAATAAATTTAAATTTTCATTAGGTTCTATTATAAAACTGTTTCACTACATAACACTAATTACCTGAATTTGACAAGATTTCTGAAAAATTAAGTTCAAAAAGGTCAATCATGATCGTCAATTAATCGTCACCAACTCCGTACGATTATCGTACGACTATCAGATTCTGTTTCTGTTATACGTAAGAGATGCTTTTGAGGCCCTCTGAGGTTGTTGAAGTTGAATTTTCGTTCAATTGTTATTTCAACTTTGATTGTTCACTCAAAATGGTTTGTCATGTCCGAAATAACACTGCGATCGCCTTACGGACATTACAGCTGAGATAAAATAATTTGGAAATTCAAACTCGACACATATTGACCGCAATCACTTCGTTTAGAACTTGAAAAGGGTCAACTTTAAGTCACCGCAACTGTCGTTCAATTTTTCAATTGTTAGTTAAATAAAATTAAAAATTAAACACTGTCATCAAGAAAGTAAGAGAAAAATTTCTAATTGAAAAGGCCGATAATGATGTTAAAACAACCTGAAATTAATTTCAATTACTTATTTAAATATATATTCATTCTCACCTGCTGTTAAGCAAATAATATAATAACTGAAAATATATCACACAACATTTTACGAGAATTGAATAATTAAAGTGAAGCTTGCAAAGCAATATTAAATAAGAAATAATATAAAGTGCGCAATTCTTCGTCTAATGTCTATTCCTGTACCGTAATTCTTAATTGAAATCTCGGCATTAGTGCCGTGTTTAATTATCTTAATAACAATTACTATTGGCAACAATTGTTGTAAACAAATTCTTGTGACTGTTAGTATTGAATTTATAAATTATAAAATAATTATGCAAATAAAAAATGTGCTCTTACTATTAATTAGTTAACCTAATAGTGTGCAATATAACCAGTATGTATTAATTTGCATTGCACAACTGTTACCATTTATTACTTTCTAAAATGTCATGCAAAACATCAAACTTTGTTTGTTCAACGTGCTGAAATTTTTTCGCGGAAATTTAAGAAATAACAATTCAAATTGATGTCGTCATTTGAGAACAATTGTTATTTACACAATATTCAACATTATACTAGAATGTTCAGTTGAACAGCTTTTAATGCTTTTCAAATTTTAGCTATAAAAGACACAATATTTCACACTCACTGCATCCGAAAGTTACCATGAAAGTAATAATAATCATTTTGTTTGCAACTGTGCTCCTTGTTAGTGCTCAGCATAAAGCTGTCGATAAATTCGAGAAATGTTTTCGAGCGGACAAAACTGTTGCTGAAAGCTGTAAATCATTGGTTCAAGATCACCACAATTCGACAGAAGTAAACGAATGCGTTGAAGCTGTGAATGCGTCAAAATCGAGGGATTGTGAAAAGGCGAAAGAATACGTGAAAACTCATCATGACCAACTCAATCGTACAACCGCATTTGTGGTCTGTCAACACGACGATGAGAGCGTACAGCGAGCTTGTGATATTCCGATATACCAAGCAGTTCTCGCAGACAATCCGAGCGCGAAAAAAGTTGAGGAATTTGTTAAACACCTAAACGCAACTGCGTTACATTGTAAAGAAGCTATTGAAAAATCGAAAAAGTCCAGTTGTGCTTCGCTTGGAATTTGGTTTAAAGAATTGATTGATTTCGTTCGCCTCGAGACTATTATATTATTGAAGAAAGATTACTGCTTACTGAACGATGCTGTTGTGGCAAAGGCTTGTAACCAAAATTCTTGTATTGACAATTCGAACGAACAATGTCAGAAACAACGCGAAATGAATTGCTCGATAGCGATGTTGAACAGTTCAAATGAAATCTGCAAATCACTTCCTCAACTTCGTAAATGCATTGAGAATAATTATTTCTATTAGAATTAAATACATACTTTTGTTGTGATTATAAATCCTAATAAAAGTTGAGCAATTTGTGTCCCTATTGCTTTTACCTCATGCGTTAATTACAATAAAAATTCTCTGTTGCTTTCCTCTGTTTATTATTTTAATACATTTTCATCGTGTATTAAAATGAACATATAATCAATATAATCTAAATAAAGGTGAAACATGATTAAAAAACGAAATAATGAAAATAAAATAATTACACAACTGATTCATCTAACCCCTGTTCCTCCACAGCTCTCTTAATTGTTAAGTCGACATGATTTCAATGCTAAATAATGTACATAAATAACAACTGCATTTAGTAAATTTTATAATTGAATGGTAGAATAAGTATAAATTTTCGAAACATGACATATGCAGTCAATGTAGCGATAAAAATTTATGAAAATGCAGATGTTAGTTATTTGAAAACAATTTACTAAAATAAAAGATCGTTATTTAATTATTGTTTGTGTGCATTCGCTTAGCAATTTGTCACTGATCATTAGAGACCATATGAAGTTTGAAATTTGGCAAAATGATCGATTTCACTTAATTGAAACTTTTGACGAATTAAAGTGAGAATGCAAGCGATGCGTTTGTTCGAATTTACGAAATAATATAAAAATTGTGATTTTTATATTTTTATTTTTGAAATATTCAAAATACTAAAAACACATTTGAATGTTTTTCGTTACGGTACAGATTTTAAACGTAATCCTCTTTGCAGTTCTTCAGGTGATGTAGCTTTACCACAACAGTAATACTTTTCTCCGTGAGGACAATTTTCAACTTTAATTTGGTTCATTTCGTACACTTCACATCCTCGCTGAGCCCAATCGAATGGTTGACAACCTGTCCACCAACAACCAGTTGTCAGTCTTTCCGTTTTCATTGGCATCTGTTTTTTACAACATTGATAACGAACACCTTCTCCACATCGTTCGTTGTTCATTTCAATCATTGAGTAAATTCTGCAACCTCTCTGCGGCCACGAGGATGGTTGACAACCTGTCCACCAACATTCTTGTTTTAAATTGTGTGCGTTTAATTTTAATTTTGTCGGATTTGTTGGCGAAAGGGCACGCGAGCCAAAGCTCCTTTGAGTCGTTTGAGTCCTTTTAGGTCGCGGTGTTGTTGGCGGTTCACCATCGCAGCAGTGATACTTCATTCCTCCGTCACACTCTTCGTTTTCAATTTCAACATCGTCTTCATCGAGACACCCCTTATCGCTCCAGCTATTTGGCTGACAACCGGTCCATTTACATGTGACTTCTTTATTAGAACGCGTTATTTTTCTTTTGGGTGGTGATTCATCACTCCTCGACGAAATTGATACACTGCCTTTTGTACAGCAATGAAATTTATTTCCTCCGTCGCATTCTTCACTTTCTTTCTCATCCATTCCGTACACTCCGCAACCTCGCTGAGCCCACGAGTAAGGTTGACAGCCGGTCCACCAACACTCACTTTTTCCTGATTTCGGTTTTGCTGTTGTCGTCGTCCTAATTATTTCATTTTTGCTGCTTGACTTCTTTTTCGGATCTTTGTAGTGACCGCAACAGTTATACTTCGACCCTCCTTCACATTCTTCACTGTCCATTTCTCGCATTCCGTAAACCTCACAACCTCGTTGAGCCCATGAGAAACTTTGACAACCCGTCCACCAACACTGTTCCTCTTTATTTTCTGTCTGCGAAGTAGTCGACCCGATTTCAGTTTTCTCGCAACAATGAAACTGATCTCCTTCGTTACACACGAGTCGTTCTTTTTCTGTTAAGCCAAACGCTTCACATCCCCTAATTTTGAGAAAGTTCGGCATACAACCCGTCCACCAACACTTTTCCGACACTTTTTTCTCTGTATTTTGTGCCGAATTCGATCTTTTAGAAGTAGCACTCTTTTTACTGCGTGAACAACAGCGAAACTTGTTTCCATCGCTACACTCCTCGTTGTCAACCTCGTCCATATCGTACACATCACAGCCTCTTTGAGCCCAGGAGGTTGGTTGACAGCCGGTCCACCAGCACTGACCACCCGAGTTGCTTGTTTTCTCTTCACTTTCTTCAGTCTTTATTTTTTCACAACAATGATACTTGTCACCGTCGCTACATTCTTCATTACCAATTTCAACCATATTGTATACGCCGCAGCCTCTTTTAGCCCACGACGTTGGTTGACAACCTGTCCACCAACACTCACGTTTTTTAGGTTCTGACTGTAACGCGGATGAAGTAGAAGCACGTTTTGATGACGAGGAGGAACTCCTTGAAGTTGAACTGCTCGATTTTATCTTCGAACAGCATTGATACTTATCTCCGTCTTCGCACTCTTCGCTCGCAATTTCATCCATGTTATAAACGCCGCAACCTCGCTGTGCCCACGAACTTGGTTGACAACCTGTCCACCAGCATTCTCTGGCTGTTGAACCACCACTCGATGACTTTTTCTCTTTCTTTTCCTTTTTCGCTTTCGCACAACAATAAAATTTCGTTCCTTCATCGCAATCGGCTTGTTTCTGTTCATCCATATTGTAAACATCGCATCCTCTTTGAGCCCATGAGAACGGCTGGCATCCAGTCCACCAGCAATTCGAGTTCACTTTCACTGTCAAATAGCAAATAACGACTATAAGTATGAAAAATTTCTCCATTTTTTCATCGGTTCACAAAAACGGTATTCATTTGAAAGACTGTAAATTAGTTAGTGTCCGCGTTTTACTGTTTGTTCTACTTTTTTAAAAACGATTCATTACTTGTGCAATGAACACGTATCCTTAACGAACACAAACACAAGACTGAATGAACACTTTAGTTTCTTCACACTGCAAATGTTGTTGAAAAAATTAAGAACGTCTTTAAATGGCAGAACGGAACTTGTTCTCTCGACGAACGAATGAATATCTTCTTAACACATCAACACTTATCAACTTGTTTCGTTCATCGTTTTTTAATAATAAATATTCTAATTTTAATATTTGCTGAATAAAAATAAAAGTTTGTTTTAGCGGCGAACGTATTCGTGTTAGAAAACAGTTGAATAGAAATGAAATCGAGTCTGACTGCAATTCACTGCAAGCTAAAATGAAAGTTTATTGAAAACTGGTCGAGTACTGGCCTCAAGTTTCTCGGCACTTGTATTGTTAATGGCCTCAATTGTGTGTGACGACTTTTTGCAGCTAATCGCTGCGGGCGAAGTAAGGAAGAACTTTGGTGCTCCGTTCGTTCATTCAAGTGACCCACATTTTAATTGGGCAAATATTTTCAGATTCAAATGCTACTCCCTTTAATTAAGACAACTTGACAATTAATTTTATGTGACGACAATTAGCGATTGTTTTGTTTTTTTTATTATTATTCATTCCTGTTTTATTATTATGTTATTTCATTTGTAAAATTTTTTATTACCGGTATTATTTAATTGCGTTTTAATTTTAGTAAACATTCAATTCTTTTGGCTTTCAGTTTAATTTATTTTATTTTCAAATGTTTTGTTTTATAAAAGTACTCTTTTTTGAATTTGTTATAGACAGTTTAATTGAAATTTTACATTTTCAAAATTCAGAAATAGTGAAGTCATGGATTAAATAATTCATATAATTACCATCAACTTTAGGAGATACTTTTCATTTAATTTCTATTTTCGGAATTTTGCGTCAAACGACGAAATCACAAAAGAAATGCAAAAAATTTTTGTGATTTTCGAATAATCAATAATTTTCGTATCCTTCGCACTTTGGGCGTTGAAGTCACTTTTGTGGTAAATTTTAATGTTACAACAAAAGTATAATTTCTCAAAAATTATAAAATTGATTTCGAAGGCTGAGATAAATGCGTAGAAAACTTAATTGTATTTGATTTTAAAATTACACGAAAAAAATTTGAACGTCATTTGCGAACAATCGTGAATAAAATAATGAATTATTCGTTTTTCGAAGCGTAAAGTTTTTTTGTGACAATAAAGTCCTGTAAGGGAAATTGAAATATTTTTTACATAGAACTTTTTATTTAAAAAAGGTTTATTGCTTAAATCGAAATTTGAACTTCTTTTATTGCCATTGAAATATTTTAATGCGATATTCGCGTTATTCTATTGTTGTTTCTTTTGCGGTGTGTATGTTTACAAAATGAATGCATGTAAAACATTTGTGTTTACACTTTTTTGCAACATAGCATTCAATCTACAAATGTGTCGTCAAAAAATAAAGTAAAGTTAC
>NCKV01001345.1:0-10669 GCA_003675905.2 Leptotrombidium deliense
ACTACGACAGCGACCAACACAACTCCGAGATATAAGTTATCATTGGACGCTTCTTCTGCAGTTCCTGCTTGGATTGCATACGCGAAAAAGCATAGAAATCCTCCTATCCAAAGCAGCAGTGCGAATCCACCGAACAAATTCTTACAAAACTTAATCCATTCAGGTATTGTTTTCGGAGGTGTCAAAGCATTGGGACCATCGCGCGCCAACACTTCTTTAGCCGCTTCTAGCGTCAGACCCGTTTCACAATTGGACCGCAGCCTCATACACAGTTCTTCGATGGAGATTTTGTGTTCATCCATCTCCACCTCCTGTTTGAGGGCATCCATGTCCTTCTGGCCTTTCGCCTTTTTTTCGCTTTTCGACATCTTTTCCTAAAATTAACAAACAGTCAAAAATGATACAATCACTCAAATAGCTTGTTCAACATTTTGCTGTCATGCAAAAACACACTGCAATTATTTGGACACTCCATTCCTGATGAACAACAGCAACTTTCGGAAACCGATTATTTCTCTTAATTCACTGTTTTAATTCATCGTTTCTCAGATCACAGCCATTTTCGCGCAAATTAACAGCCATTATTTCTTTCGCTGTCAAACTTTGCTCTCAACACTTCGATTACAATCGTTACACGAACTGCAAGTTTGCGAGTATTTCCTCATTCATTAACAGTTACATTACTTCACAACTGAGAGAAGTACACATCTGTCGGGCCTCAAATTGCAAAGTCCACATTCAAACGCACGCTTTTTACCGATTCATCTTTCTGGTCGTTCATTTCAACGCAGTGGTCGAGTTTTCAATGTCCTTTCAGCAGTTTGCAATGAAATCAAACCCGGAGATTGTGTCGAGTGAAGTGACCTTCAAATTGGCTCTGAATTTCAATGCATTCGCTATGCTTTCTCAGCGAACAGAAATTGACTCAAAACTCGACACATTTTATCATTGAAAATATGTTTTGTAGAGGCAGACACGAATGCGAATAAGTTGAACTGACATATTTTCCAGGTTTTTGTGTTAACAACAGCGAAGATGTTTTTCCTAATGTTTCTCGAAAGCGAACATTAATGAAACAACATTGAAAGAAGAGTAATTTGCATGGACACATTACATGTGTGCACTCGTTTCGCAAGAGTCACAAATAAATGGCAGTCATTCATCCAAAACAGCGAAACTAGAAAATGTGTGTTCAGAATTCAATGAACACAAAATCTGCGAAAATATCGATATTCAATAGTAACGATTGAAAAAAAGTGGAAACAGAGATTAAACAAGATTTCAGCGAAAACAAAAGTGGTTAAAAACATTTGCCGACGTTAAAAAAAGTGTTCGAACAGTGAGTCGAAAACTAATATTAGAACTGTGATGAGTCGTCTGCAAGCATCTCTCAGCATCCTTGTTCGAATGAGTAACGATTTAAAATTAAAATTTCGCAAAAGCTGCGCACAGCAAACACGATTGCTGCCAACTATTTCGTAATTATTGCGATTTCAACGAAAAATAGAAAGCGTTCAATTTACTCTTTCTTTGTTTCGTTTGTTAATTAGTGAAACACTGCTTGCAATCTAAAACGAACAACATTCACTTCACACGTGAATGGAAACATTGTGCAACTTTCGTCAGTGCATTAATTTTGCACACAACTACAGAGAAGTAAACTTACAATTGAGCAGCGTTGTAATCGTCGATGATTCAAATATAATTCAGTTCAATTGAATTGAGAAAATTTGAGCAAATCGCTCTCTTATCCGCAGTTCACTGTTAAACGTTATCAACAATTGAATTAAAGTTGATTGAATGCGAATCGAGTGAATTCAGTGCAATGAAACTTATAAATGTCCCTCATTAGGAGCGAAATGATTGCATGTATATTCGCACTGAATTCGCGTGAATGCAGGAATACGAGTGAAGAAACAATTGAATTTACATTGTATGCATTGTGTATAAGGGAAATGGAGTAAATGTGGTTCTCATCGATTTTGTTGCTGACGTCGAATTTATTGAACATTTTTTTACGCGAAGAATATACGTTTGAACAGTCACTCGACGATCATTGCGATGCACGCTGTGTGACAACTTCCAAAATTGGACTACATCTACACCAGCACATATGCTACTTAATTCGAATATTCATACTTCGCTTCGTGTCACTATTCGCAAATCGGTTGTGAATTACTGTTTCGCGGCGAAAATTCACCGGAATTGCGTTCGAAACGAGGAAACATTCGAAAGGAAAACGAATAACACAACTGCTACAACTGCTGATGTCGCTTCGCTTGTCGCTCTGTTCGACTGCGAAAATGCAAAAACAAAAGTGAATTTAAAGTATGCAATGCAAGTGCTGGACAAACAGGTACACATTTCTGTGCCTTGCAATAAAACCTAGGCGACTGAAGAATGAATGCGAAAATAATGCGAATGAAAATAAATGCGAAAAAATGAAAGTATCAAAAAGAAGCGTTCGGTGACTATTTTTAGAAACAAAACGCAAAATTGGGTCAAAAGACGAGAAAAGAGGTGTACATTTATTCGCGGCACTGGCAGTGCGAGAACGCAAAGGCAGAGAAAAGCATACCTGATCTGCAGCAGCCATTCCAACCGAAAACATGGACCCTGTGCCTTCTGCCGCCTGCGTTCTGCCACTGCGTTCGCTTTGCCTTCAATTACCGCATCGCTGAGACGACGCACTTCACTCGCGAGTCGCGCTCACAGTGCTTCACTCGCATCGCTCTTTGCCATGCAAAACAAACTCCGATGTAAACTCGGTCGCAAACTGAAACTCGCTTTTCCACTCAACACCGATGTTCCCGAATCACACCGAGAAGTAATCGCATTCTTGCCACTGTTTAATTGATAAAACAAAATGTTCGACGAACCAAACATTCAAACATCAAATATTTGCGAATTAAATTTACTCAATTCACCGATCAATACGTTTAAATTATCTTGACAAACGTCTCTCACACACAGCCTGTCTGTCTCTATTCTCTGTTCTAAATATATTATTCATTATTCATTCAATATTACTTGCAAAAAAGTCGATGAATTATTATAAAACATTGAACGAACGTTATTTTGTACAAATAATCGATTACTGTTTCGTCTAATTTTGGGAAACATTGATTTTCAATGAGATTATTTATAATTATTTAGCAAATTTGCTTATTTTTGTTTTCGTGAAACACATTTTTTGTCTCGAAACGCAAAAAAGTGAAAAATTATCGCCTCAATTAACAAATCACGCAATAATTATTGCGATCGCAGACACATTGAAGAGTCGCGTTTAAGAACGTTTTCTCATCAATTTGTGAGAGAAGAGACATGTAACACATTTATGAGTATCATTATAATTCGTTGCTATCACGAAACTAACTTTATCTTCTGGCAAAGTTATTAATAAAAAATTAGCGAAATTTACTCTATTTTGACAGTATAATGAAATAATCGGATTAAGTTCGCAAAGTACACATTTATTTACGCAAACGTTTACGAATTGATGAGCGAATTAATATTTCTTAATATAAAAAATGCTTTTTAATTAAGTTTTCATTTTTAAAAAAAATGATAAATAGGAAATCACATTATAAAAGAGCAGAATTGGATATGTCACAAAAGTTTAGCTTTTAATTAATGAAAAATATATTGAATGCAAGAATAATTTGAAGAGTAGTGAATACAGTTTATTGTTACGAAAATAATTTCTCCATTAATAACAGTTTCGTTGCATTCGTTCTTACATTCAAACATAACTCTCACTTATTTCGTTGCTTTCATATTTCATTCTTTTATTCATACATTTATTAATGTAAGCATTAAATTACGAGTCAAATTATAGTCGATTGAAGGTTGAAAAAGAGTACATCAGTAGACATCAGTAATGCAATACGATGCAATGCGTTGAAATGAAATCGCATTTGCAAACAAATTCGATCACATTGCATCTATCTCGTTTGTTTTGCATTTCACATTTAAAGCAAAACGTAAACTAAAGCTAACTATGCATGTATTTCGGCCGTAATTGCTTCGCTGCGAACCAAATATGCAATTCATTGATTTAATAAGCGAATAAAAAGCAATGTGACATTCATTTCATCGATGAATTTAAAATTACACAAATAATGCCGCAAACAACAAAGCCTGAATTACTTTGCAAAATTTTTGCTTGTTTGATCTATTTTCGCTTTAATTCACTTGTGAGATTAAAATGCATGCAAACAATCATAAATAAGCTGCAATCGCATCGCTACGATTACGACGCACAATTCGTGCAAATTTGAATTCAAAGAAAAATAAAAAGTATATATACAAAGTGTATATATGTGACAATTGATAGCATCATTATGTTTGTGATTGTGATCAATGTTATTGTTATTGAAAGGCGAATTATGTTTTCATTTGTATTGAATTATGCATTCGCATTGAATTCAAACCCTTTTAACAGTCACTTTGCAATGTCGTTGGAAAATAAATGAAAATGTAAAAAATAGCAAAGCTCTAGTTACAAAATATTTTCAATATGAAACTAAATTTCGTGCAAACATAAACGCGTTTTTTGATTAATGGCTGCAAACGATGTAAAAATATGCTAAAACATCTAGCAGAACGTTTCATTTGAATTTGTCAAATTGTATTTCGCAATCATTTATTATTGGAGATTAGAGAACTCGACATTTTTGTTTTCAAAACTTTCAATTTAGTAATTGAAATACATGAGAAGTAAATGTGTGCACAAACTTTACTTGATGACATATTTTAAATATTTATGCTTCAATTGGAAATTTAATTGTAACGAAAAATGACACATTACTAATAACTAATAAAAGAGAAGAGAGAAAACGAAACGATACTTTTCACTAATCGTATAATTCATAATTAATTAAAAATTATTCAAACTCACAATTCATTGAATTAAATGCAAATTTTGAATAATGGAAGTTTATATCGGATTTGCGAATTTTTCGAGTCGCATCCTTTCTATTTGCACATTTGACGACAAGCATTTTTTTAAATTAATGGAGAAGTATTAGCCACGATTACATAAAGCAAACATTGTTCATTATTCACGAAAATTGTTGTGCAGCAAAAAGCAATGCAGAAACACTCGCTTTTAAATTTTTGGTTTCGTTTGTTAACGAGTGCTAAAAGGATGCAGTGCATTACTGCACATTCAACTAATTGCATGTTTTAATTAATTTTAGTTGTCATTGCTTATCAAAAATTAGTGAAAAGCAGTGTTTTCTGTTCACTAAGAGTTACTTGCTGGTCTCTAACGAAGAACAACAAATAGTGAAATGTTGCAATGAGCATGCAGCGATGCTTTGCATGTGATCGCATCCTTTGTCACATAAATTGCATGTTTCACAAAATAGTTGACATTCGAATGCATTCTGTGTCGCCGGTTCTTTAGAATGCACACTAGCTTTATTGCAGCAGTGTATCTGGTTCGACAATTCATGTTTCCAACGATTCACAAACGATATGAAAGAGCATGAAAGTTGGACACATCGTTACGTTTCACTGACGAAGCGATGATTTAAAAGCCAATAATGACAAGTGTATTGAATAAAGCGCTGTTAAAGGACATCAGTCATGTAAAACAATCGAATTTCGAAGTTACACAACGTTACATTTGTAATCGCGATTCGCGATGCGTTGCAATGCGTTAAACATTCGCATAACAATTTGCATGTCTTACAAATCGATCGCAAGTTTCATTTAAATTTTATGCGAAATTAATCTTAAAGTTAACGTTTTCGCGCAACTAATATCATTCTCACAGAAATATCTGCAAACGCGTTACTTTCTCTTTCTTTTCTTGCGCATCATTTCCAATAAATGAACTCACAACTCGACTCTACTCACTCTTTCGTGCTAATTTCACACACAAAATTAATCGCTTTTTACGAACAAAAAGAGACAAAAATCGCGTATTTGCGAGAAATGCGAAAATTTGCGTTCTTTTGTTTTCGTTTACAAGTTTGTTGCGTAAGAATTTCACTGTTTTAATGCACAACAACAATTCATTCGCAATTCACTGCGAACATGGTAATCAACAAACGTTTCGCTTTAAACAGATTTCATTTCGCTTTGAATGCAACACTAAATCACTCGAAATTAAACAATAGACGTTTTGTTTCCAAGTTTAAAATCATAATTAAAATGTTGTGCATTTTGTTCATTTTTTAAACGCAATAAAAAAGTATTCTATTCTATTCAATTCGCAAACACTTCACACACAAATTGTGTGTGCATTCAAAATGCAATTCAATTAATGAACTGCGTAATCAACGTTTCATCGCAATTTGCATTGTTTAGTAGCGAACTTTGAAAATATTATAAATTAACCTCAAAAATGTAATAAAATTACTCATTTCGCTTTTAATATTTTAAAAGCAAAAACAGAAATTTGATAGTAAATTTATTTCTCATTTCGCCTTTTATTTTCGATATTTGAAATTAAAGTTGATTTTTAAAATGTGTTCATTGTATTCGACAAAAATGGGTTAAATTGGTTCGCAGTAATTGTTCAATTTTATTGCGAAAGACATTTTGCGAAGCAATAAAAATGTAATTTAAATTTAAATCGGTTAGCAAAGTGAAAGCTGAGAAAAGTGAGCAAAACTTTCATCCGTTTCGTTGATAATTGAATTACATTATTTTACTTTTATTGAATTCGTGTCACATTCAGCGACCAATGAATTTCTTCGATGAATTTAACCGGAAAACCGTTCAACTGCTTTAAACACAAAAGGCTCATTTCAATGAACACTTTTTTCGATGAAATTTACGCAAACTTACGACAATATTGGTACCTGCTGATTTTTAAACAAAGCCTAGTTTAACTAGCTGTGCAAAGAAGAATGTTGTGCAATAAACGATGCATATTCATTATATTCATTCTGCGCTTGCAAAGTGGTCAATAAACGAGATGAACGTAGTAATGAAATTAACTAATTTGAAGAGCCATTTTATGTGCTATATGAGAAGACTGCAAATTTGCGACGAATAATCATTTTCATAAACAAAATGTGGCTTCCAAATTGACTGTATTCATTTCACTGCACTTTTTTATCACTCATTTTATGAACGCACGAAAAGAGTTGCGATCGCAACGGTTGCCTGTGTGCATTCTCTCTCTCAGTGAAAGCAATGTAATCGAATTCATTGTTATTTTAAATTAGGAAATGTTAAGTAAAGTCTACTCGTTACTAAAGAGTCTTTAGTTTCTAGGAAGAATAAATGCTTCGAAAATTTTTATTATTTTCCGAAAGAAAAGAAAGCGAAATTTTGAACGTAAAATGGGAGTCACGTTATTTTTGTTGCATTACTTTCAATCATAAAAAAAAGTGATCTCACATTTAAAGCATTAATCTCTACTTTCTCTGCACTCAAATCTTTTCACAATTTTTTAAGAACACAATTCATTAAAAAGCAGTGAAAGTATACAGAAGTTGTAGTGTCTGAAGACAGTTGGGAGACAAGAGCGACTCGACACTTCGATCACTGTTTCTCTTGTCGTCAATTGGAGCTTCGATTGGCAAGCAGACGAAAAAGAGATGAGCTTGCAAAATTGTGAAAGCAAAGCACACAGCGTCTGTCCATGTGTAACCTGTCAATATATAACAATGACTGTGGATAATATGCACAAATCAAGTGTACCAGAGTCGCGTTGCATGCAATATTTATGCGTTTTGGTGTTCGCATCGATGTGCATTGAAAACATTTGAATCCATTTGTGCTCTTTATTCAATAACTTTTCACAATTTGCATATATTTACCTTTCTGCGTATGCATACAATTTCAAAAGTCAATATTTTAGAGAATGTTTCGAAACATAAATTACTGTAATTCTGTTGCATATGTATTACAAAATGAATTGTATACATGTGTACCCGAGGAAGGAACTGTGAACGAGCAGAATACAGTTTAATATTTCAAATTCAACCAAACTCACTGACTTTTTGAAAGCAATATGTATGATAACTTAATAAAAGTCAACTGCTGAATGCTTAACTATGTATTCAAAGTAATCAAACACGAGAAAAAATAACACATACACAGCATTACACCTTTGGTCAGAAAGTTGTGCACCAGTCGATCAATGTTTGCATTGTTTTCAATGGCAAAAGTGATGCAAATGCAGCACACGTTCACATTTGAAGCTGTATCTGAAATTAATATTTAAAATACAGTTTTCAATGTGCAAATGTAAAAGTTTGCCGTGTTTGCTTTGCTTTGTGCATTTGGTTAAGAAATGAAAAAGTTTGCAAAAATTTTCTTCACAACTTTGAAATGCAAACAAGATGCAAGATGTACACTCGAATGCGTTCGCAATATATTTGCTTTATAAAATGCATCCCATCCGTACACAGAAATAGTGTATAAAATTCTTTATTTCAGTGTTTCTCGCACTGTTCGCCATTTGCACAAAATTGAGTTCGACTTTTCTGTCTCTCTTTAAAGGATTAAAATTAAGTGATGCCGAAAACCATTTCGAGAGTTGTTCTCTGCACTTTTGTAAGTCATATAAACACGTGAATCAAATACAAACGAACATTATAAACGTTAATGTGTAATGGCAATTGTGAATAAGATTTACTTTTGTTGCTCTTAATTCTAGTTGCAGAGTTGCAACTGCGAATAAAACTGCGAATGTTTCATGTGAACATTGCGAGAAGAGGAGAGAAACAATAAAAACCTAAAGAATTATTCATATTACGTGATGTTGAACAATGCGACTGAAGCTGCAATTCACTGCTTTCGCAAGTTATACTTTGTGTATGAGCAAAAAAATTAATCCTCTCTTTTTAAAGAGATGCCATTTATTTGCCAAAAGTTATTCGATATTTTGGCAAACAAAAAATGATGCTACACTTCTTTTTCATAGTTCTCGTTCAATTTTTTAACCGGCATTCGCAGCCATTTATGCATCCGAAGTGATCATCGCATCACATCCATCACTTTTACTGCTTCATTGCATACGTTTCGTTTACATTGCGCTTCTCGAGTCTCGCACATATCGACACGATTACATCCCATTTCAAACCCTTATTATTGCTGCTATTTACGAGCCACTTTCACAGCAAATGTCCACAATGTGTTTTAAATATGACATATATGCGTTATTGCAATATTTCAAATCAAACAATTTCCACTTCACTCTCGATGCACTTCGCATTGAAAAGCAGAAGCGTATAAAATTGAAATTTCAAATTGGAAAACAGTCGAAAACATAATAATAATTGATTCGTGTGAAGAATAAGTATTTTTCAATAAACGCTTCAATTTAATTGTGTCGCTCGCTTATCTGTGTATTAGAATTTCGAAAGAAGACGAAGAAGCAAATTACGAAAAGCAAAGCACATTCATTTATAACAATAATTAATTTGCTCGACAAAATGATTGTAAATAGAAATAGCATCGTTTATATTGGCGACGAGAAAACGAATAACGAATTCTGTGAACACTGATGAATCGAATTTAGAGCAAAGCAAAGCAAAGTAAGAAATACGAAACGAACAATGAGCTCACAATTTAGACAAACGTTGTAGAATAAAACGGCGAACTTTTTACATTTCAAACAGTTTTGATTTGCAAAATGTGATCGCATTGAATTTAGAAATGTATGCATTTCAAATAGTGATGCGGAGAATGCATCGGACGTTTGCAGTGAACACGAATTGTTCGAGAATTTGAAGCGTTTCACAGACAGAACTTTTCAGAACTATGCAATTCGCAATGATGCGAACGCATAAAAAAATCGATTCGCTGTTTTTAAAGTTGGAGTTTAGCTTTTTTTGACAAAATTTTAAAATTTTTTCCTTTTTAAGAAGTTTCACAGAATTTTTATTTTTTAACAGCGAAAATAAAGAAGAAATGAAATGAAAACTTTTCTTCTACAAATGCAACATTCGTAATCAATGTGAGTGTGTTTTAAACGTCAAAAATGTTCTTCGAATGCAATTTTGAAAGCTACAAATAATTTAAGTGCAAAAAATGGTACAAGCAATGTTATTCTGTAACACTGTAACGAATTTAAAGGAAAACTAACGAAGAATGAATTAAAAACAAATTTTATATCTCATCGTTGCTTCAACGAGTGTTTCGCAAGCAACCAAGTTTCAGCTTTTATTCGAAGACACATAATTTTTTCGTGAATAGAATAGCGATGTTTAAATATTGAATGAGCAAAGCTAATCAAATGTCGCAATGATGTCCTCCATTACACTTCTCTTCTCTTTAAATTCACGAGAATCGCACGAAACAACCATTGAAGATAAGTATCATGTTGTTGTTATGCATCGCTTCAGCCAAGTCCTTAATTTTCAGCGGCAGCATAATGCGACGCGAAAAGATGTAATATTGTTAAAAATAAAAAAAAAAAGAATTTATCCGTTATTTCCTTTAAAGTCACCGAGGAGAATAAAAAGACGATTCAACCGTTTTTAGGCACACATATATCTGCGATCGAACGCAATAACAATAATAGATGGTTGCATCGCTTGCTTTTGCATATTTTATTTTGCTTTTGAACGCTTCGCAGCATCACTCGATTTGAATGAATCAAATGCGACCTGTGTAAGCAAGCAGTGTAAGCAAATGTTCGCAGACATAACATACTGAAGCGAACATGACTCGAACGACGACCATTCGTTTCCGTCGAGCG
>NCKV01001346.1:0-10666 GCA_003675905.2 Leptotrombidium deliense
GTTGTAACACAATACAATGTAAGTAAACACAACATTGTCATTTTTTCAGCTAATGTAATGAATAAAAAATTATAAGAATTTTTTTGGCTCAACTAATGATTTAGTAGGATCAAACAATGCAGTGAAACCTTGCTCATCGGACGTTGTATTCTTTCCGCCGTGAACTCTGCAAAGCTCTATTGCATTGCTAAATCAGGCATTTAATCGAGAATCCTTTTTAGTGGATTCGCCATTTTTTACATTTTCCTTTCACACCCCAAGTTTTAACGTTAGTCAAGCAATAAACTTTACATTAAAAAGCGCTTAAACATGTCGATTATTAACAAAGAATTGAAGTTTTTGTATTCTTGGTTCGTGTAAGAATAACTGTTGCAAAAAAAGAATTATAATGTTGTTTTTGAAAGATTACATTGTGTTAAAATGCGAATATTTCATTTGGTGATCGAAGATGCGATTACTTCAACAGTTACATTTATCGCCTCGTTACTTTATTGATTTTCAACTGCTCTTTTTCTATTCATTGTCTGACCTGAAATCATTGATTCAAGCAAAAGTTGCTTAACGAAATAAGCAAATACTTAGATATTTACATTGTTTTGTTCACACATTTCAACGATCAAACGAATTCTATGTACCATTTATGTCATGATGTATTTGATAAAAAGTTATACAGATTAACAACAATTTCAACGTAAAAAATAATGCGAATCTGCATTAGTTTATGCCCGTTAGTAACGGACCTTTAATCTATACTTGGTGATCACAATTTAAGCAAACAATTCATCTTTGGTATTTGAACATTGAATAATTGATAAATTAGCAAACTCGACATTTTAGGAATAACATTGAGACGATTGAATTCATTTTTCGCATTGGCATTCATCAACAGCGTTCTTGCATTGATGCATTCAAATTCACTCACGTTTCTACTGAATGTCAGTAATGCATTTTTGCAGCTTTTTTGAGCGCAGCATCGTTAAAAGGGTCATTTTAATTGAATATGGGTTAGATTTTTAAATAAGATTACATATTTACGACTTTTGAAAAATTTTGATTTATATTTTTAAAATGATAATTGAAAAAGACTCCAAGCGAAAAACATTCATTGAAATTGCCACTTTTTTGTCGTTGAAATTAACATTCAAATTATTTTAAAAGATAAGTGAATGAAAGAAGCAAACGATTGACTTTGAAATGATGAGAACAAAATTTTAATTAGAAAATGCCGAAAACGTGAGATCAAGTTTTGATGAAGCAAAGAGTTTCAGCGTGAAACTTTCAGGTGCTTTACTTGTCAGCGAGTATGTTACAAAAAGTGACATTTATTTAATTTTTTGTAACACAAAAATTGCATTAACGATAAAATTTTCTGCAAACCATTGAACAGTAAAATCAATGGTTTTCGTTGTTTCGTGTTTACATGAAAACGATCTTAATTTTTGCATCGACGTTCGCCGTTAAAATGTTGAACACAGTACAGCAATGAAAAAAATAAAATGTTACCCGCATTACTTTTTCAATTGCAATAAAAATGAATCGTTGATTACAATCACATGCATTTGCATTAATATATTGCAATTCTGATAAAATTAAGTGAAAACTCTCGAATGTGACTGCATAAAGAGACATCATCTGAATTTTGACTAAAAAATTATAAAATAAACACATCCGATAAGATATGCTTTACTGTGCAAGAGGAGACAGAATCACCAAAAAAATCACAAATCTGTTTATATACTGTTTTAACCATAAAAGAAGAAAAAGATTACCTTGGGTCCCGGTAAGCCATCTTTGCCCATCGGACCAATAGGACCTGGAGGTCCTAATGGACCAGGTTCACCAGAAGGTCCCTTTTGCGACAAGAATTATCATGTAATTGATTGTAAATAGCGAGTGTATAATTAGTTAATACCTGTTCACCGGGCAAACCAACTCTTCCATCAAATCCAGGCAATCCTGTTGGTCCCGGAGGACCTGGAGGTCCCGATGGACCAGGATTTCCTGGTTCTCCCTACGTTAACGTCAGTATCAATATTTCGCCGACTGAACGATGATTAAAACAGAAAGCACACAGAATACATTTACACAAAATAACAAAAAGCGAAGAATAGACGAGACTTACTTTAAGCAACAACAGGTCGCCGGGAGACAGTGTTATTCCCAGACTTTGAAGACCCTGTTTCCAGTGAACACAAAATTCGTTACACAAACACAAATGTACAACACAGTCACATTTACAATAACTCACTGTTTGCAGATTCTTTAGTAAACGATTAACGAGTAACAATAACTTGCATAATAAATCTGAGATTAGGAACATTTACATTGAGCCCAAATCTGTGGCATATGGATACATTTTTTACGTTTGCAACTTTACTTGAAATCACTTAACGAATCAAATAAAATGAGGACATTATTTCATTCCTGCTTTTAAATATTGTTCTAAATTTTCAGTTTAACGATATTGCGTTTTACAAAGGCGTATTTTGTATTAGCTTTTCGGTATAAATAAGAAATTATTTAAATTGAGTCACTCAACATTCGTGAATACCAATGAATGCGAATTTTCACTTAACTTTCAAATAAAGTCAATAAAATTTAATTTTAAACACAAGCATAATGACATTGCATATTTTTCGTAAATTTTCACATGAAATGTGATCTTGATTTCACATTTCTATGTTCAATTTGAAGTCCTGTGAATCTGCTATTTGCATTTTTGATTTTCAGCAAATTTAATGGATTTGTTTACTCGAAGAAAGAGTTGAACAAGAACGTAGCGAACACTGACACAACGCATAATGAAAGTGTTTTGAGGACATATAGTTTGAGAGGCACAGAGAAACAGAGAATGCAACTGGTACAGTTAGTAGAAACAGTAAAACACATTGTTTTGTCGAGTCTGAAGACTAACCTTAACTGCGATAATCTCTGCATAACCTAATGTTCCTCCGTGAAGTCTGGTCACCGACCTTTTAACACCACCCTATTCCGTAACATTCAATAACTCTTCTTATTAACTGATCCTTTATTGCGGCAATCAACAAAATTGGTTACCTTTGTGGTCGTAAACAAATCGAATCCACTTTCTCCCTGCATCAAAATCACTATTACACACATTTACAAATCACTGAATTCACCTTATCTCCTTTGTCACCTTTTTCGCCCTGTAATCAACAATAATTGTTATTGTAACTGTTGTAGTAAAGAAATAAACGAATTACTCGAATCAACGCTAAACTACATTGCAAACAAAAAGAGTTTAGGAACATCTATAAAAACGATGAACAATTCGAATTAATTCTGCAACTCTTCTCTTTCGAAAAGCGAACTCATAAACGATACTGCAACATAATGCAAATAAAGTTAGCTGTTCAGCTAATAATAAGGAGAACAGTGAAAGATCGGTTTAATTGCAAAAACGAACCGAATTTCAGTTTGCTTTGAGGAATGAGTTCACTTAAAAGCAGTTTAATTGGAAGTGATTCTCGAAATGTTGCAACGATTGTACAGCAAAAAGGTTTCAAAATTAAGTTTCAGTTAGAAGAGAATACGTTGCATTCATTTACTTTGAGCTAGATTATTGCAGTTGCATTAACGATTCTCTACTTTATCGACTTTTCAATGTACTCTTTTAAAATGCTTTAATTCATATTTTGAGCTTCATTCTTTTTCTGAGCACAGCAATTTGAAGTTGTGGAAGACAATATTAAATTTAAAGTAAACTTGATTTAATTTAATTCAATTTAAAGTGAAACTGCAAAGTGCACTGCTTTGTTTGACACTTTTAAAGGAAAGTGAACTTTGAATGTGGTAACAAATTTTGAACTACTTCATCATGTGTGGCATAGGCTGTAATTGTATGCAAAGCACTTAATTCGTTCCAAGAATATTTAAATGTTGCAAAATTGCAATATTAAAAGTGACTGCTTCTCGAATAACAGTCTACATTCGCAGCTAGACTGTAATTATGTTGAACATATCGCAGTCGTATTCACTTATTTGCGTAATTACTTGTTTACTGCGCCATTGAAATGACTTTTTAATTGTTTCAAATGTCTTTTTCAAGATAGTCATTTCCTTGCTGCAATGAACGTTTGTGTTTTCAAATTGATTTCGATTCCTTTAGAGAACAATTTTCATCTTGAAAAAGTATTAGTAAACATAATAAAGTGTTGGGAAGTAAATAAATAACAGAGTACGGCATGAGTATGAAAAGGCAAAGTTTAGAGTAAAACGACGTGCTTACAGGTTCTCCTTTGGGTCCATCGATGCCAATCGCGCCCTACACAACGTATTGTAACACGCAGTCAATAATTAATTATAAAATGTAAATTCACTCACCGGGAATCCAGGTTTTCCTGGAGGTCCGATTGGTCCCTAAACAAATAAATCAGTCGCAGTCGAATTCACACAATGCAACGTCTTTTTGCACATTTTTACAAATGTTAGATGAAATCTAAAAGATTTGTTTTCTATTATCGTGTTGTGTACTTACAGGTGGTCCTGCGTCACCAGATTCTCCCTTTTTGCCTCGTTTTCCACGTTTTCCTGGTGGCCCTAAAAATATTCGTAAACAATGTTTAACAATCATTTATTGCTTTATTCTTGTATGCGTTTCAAACTTTGCAAAAAAGTTTATTGCATTACGTTTACGTTATTTATTCGTCGTAAATAAATAGCTTCAACTTTGAAGGCAATATTTTATTTAATGTTACGTTAAATACAAATCGAGCGCAAAAACGACGAACGGTTCTATTTTTAAAAATGAACGAAATGAATGTTTCAGCGAAATGTGATGAAATAAAGTTTCCAAATTCGAAATTTAGAATCACTTGAATATATGAGTGTATAACTGCTCTGATAAACAGCAAATGTTATGAGATAGTTCGACGAGCAAAGGCTGCTGCTTTGAACCTTAGAAGGTTTCAAGAGCTGAAAATTTTAAATGTGATTAATAAGAACGTGCAACAAGAAAAAGAAAACGAATTACTTTTCCTTGAGACAGTGAATAACTGTTGAAACAATGTGAAGCAAATGAAAATAAGAAATGTATAAAAGATTAACATTAAGATTAAACATCTTATTGTCAATAAATAATGGAGAGTAATTATATCTGCTTCTCGTTTCTTAATTAAATTAATGGCAAACTTTGAATCAAACAACTCAAACAGAGTTAATAAGAGTAACGCAGTGTGTTGTGTATCTTTTCATTTCACTTTTTATGTTTCAAACAAAATTTGTAAAATTTGAAGAACAAAAATGTCGTTAAGTGAAGTCGTAAAGTGAAGACGTGTCGCCTGTGGCAAACATTTGCTCCTTTCAACTGCAACAGTGGAACATTAAAATCATTGTACAGAAGCTTTGAGTACACATATCAGATACAAGAGAGTTTGAATTGCATTTGCTTGATAAAAATGCCGTTCTTTCTATTTCTTGCCGTGTCTTATTGCCTGTAAGAAACTTCATTTGCATCGACGGCACAAAGAGAAGCAGTCGTCTCTTTCTGCTCAAATACGTGAATCATTAAATATTCATAATTAACTTGGGCTGCTTTTCACTCCGTCGAGGCTTTGAAAAAGTATTTCTGCTTCTCGAGTCTATCGATCGCAGCGATGTTTTTGTGAAATTCAGTTTTTTGTCGACGGATTACTTTCGTTGAATATTCGTTTATCCAGAAAAACAAGGCGAAAACGAAGAGCACACGTTTGCGAATTGAAATCGAGTGAAAATGTTGTGAGAGAAGCGACAGTTTTGAAATGAAAAAATTCGCCCACAATCTTGACTGTAACGCTACAAAGTGTACCTTTTACGATTGAAGTCTGAAAGGCTTTCAGGCTTCGGTTGGAGAACATTACTCTGTTATATTAGTTTCGATTTCGAAATGAAAACCAATTCAATCTTTATTATACTCAAAGAATTGGACAACATTTGTCGCAAAGTGTGTGTTTGCGTTCACTGAACGGTAAACAGTTTGAAGCGCGCTTCATTTCGATTCGCTTCTAAAGTTTTAAGTTTCGTTAAAGTTTACAATAAAATAAAATAAGTTCCGCGTTTTCTGCATTAATTCAATTTACAAACGAAGCTTGGTTTGTTTATTAAGTAAACGTACATTTTGAATTGAAAACAGAAGTGAACAGAGAACGCTTTATTCATTGAGTTGCAGTAAATGGAAACTGAAAATCGATGCATTTCATTTTTCGCAGAGAATACTGCAAAAAGAATGAAAATTGCGAAATTCAACGAAATTTGCTGCGTATCGGTTCTATTGAAAAGTTGCGAGAGCAATTCTCACAACTCTTTTCAAAGCTTGGACGTGTTGCGATAACATTTATGGTTGGAGCCGGTATTTGGTATCTGTTCGCGTCTGGTTTATTAACGGCACAAAGAACAGCGAAACAAACATTAAATAAAAAATGGAACTCGAGAAAAGCGAAGCGACAATAATTGTGACGCGAATTTTAATTCATTTCCCGTCGATTGAATGGTGCATGGAAAGCGAGGGTAAAAATAGTCTCCGAACGCAGAGATAGAATTGAAAGAGCAGTGCTGAGGAGAGTTCAGGCAGCCGATGTGACCGTAATTGTCGGCGCGAATATCTCGCAACGGGATCACAGGCTTTCTTTGCAATTCGAGTGCTGCTCGTTTTGTATTCGCAAAAAAACGCAGTTCAAGTGAACCTTTCCAAGCAAATCTCGGAAAAAGCTTTCGTTTATCAGAGAAACACATCTTTCATTGAACACAACACAACAAATCAGAAGACAAGAGTACACAAAAACGACGAACACAATTCGTAACGACGTTCGACTTGTCAAGGAACGTCGCTCAAAGAAGAACGTTCTGAAAAGCTGCGAAAATGTGACCGCAACTGGAAACCTGCGAAAGTGAACGCTGTTGTTCACAAGTTGTTCGTTCAATCGTTGCAAGAAAATGCGACTCATTTTTCATTGAATAATTGTTGTGAAGAACAATTTTTGTTCGCAAAAATGTTCGAGAATTCCAAAGAGAATTCCTTCGTAAACTTAATGTTCAACAGATTTCAAGTTGCAACGAAACTGCTTTGATTAACTTTCTGAATTTTTAATGAAAATTTTCTAAATTCGTGTGCATTCAGAACACTTCCTTTTCGACAAATACAGAACATGTAATCAACTTTTGAGACGAAAATTTGCGTTTCATTAACAAAGCGTTTTTGAACAGCGAATGAATAAATGCGCTGTTTTCACTGTTGCACTGTTTTCTGAAACGAAGTAATCATCGAAGTGTCGACGAAAATCTCGTGTTGTGTGCAAATGCTGAAAATACTCGGAAACGAGTGCTGAGAACAAAGAGAGACCCTAGAATTTACTCTTAGCAGTGATTGCAACCAACGGTTTTAATAAGAAACGCGACTGCCATTCATTAATCTCGCTTTCACTGAAATGTATTCTCTGTGTTTCTCTCTTCACTCGATTCTCGCAAAATATTCCACTTTTATTTCTTTTCGCAGCGAGAAATGCACTGCAAACATTTTTGTTGCTCCAAATTGAAGCCGAATAATCATGCATCCGCCGTTTTACTCTTGCTTTTTGCTTTCAAATCAATAGAAAACAATTAACGTTTGAGAGCAAACGGATCGCGGATATCTCTCAGGTGGCCAATAACCGTTTCCAATCTCTCGCAACGCCAAAACAAATCTTGCTGTTAATATACACGCTTATACAGCTCTTCGCTTTCATCTTATTTCGTATTCAACGGCACTCAAAAGCCGTCTTCAAACTAATTTACATTTACATCGTTTACAGTAAACCCGTCAATTCCCGAATTCGTTAACACATCATAAATTTTAAACATCTTTAATTTCATAAAACGTTCAACTCAATTCGAATTAATAAAGTACCAACTTGAGTGATAAAGCGATTACACGTCCGAAATTTCAGCGAGTATTGCTTCACAATTGAATAAAACTTTGAAATTCGAATTAATTATAAATAGAATTAGACGATCAACTTTCGCTCAAATACAGACGAAATGTGTAAATACCAAGATGCGAATTAGAATCTGCTTAAGTGACATTTGTTTATTATGATAAAATGTGAAGTTGTCGAAAATTAAAAATAGAACCTCTCAAACATTCGCGATTTTTACATGAAAAACACAAATTGGGAAGCGAAGTGTTTGTGTGAAGTGAAAGAAACGTTCGAAGAAAAGCAACAAACGAATCCAAATTCCTCTTTCCGACAATTATTTGCGACACCGTTAAATGTCATTTATTCGAGTGTTGTTCACTTAATTTCCTTTCTAGTTTCAATTGTGTTCAACGCACGAATTGTGATTGAATCGAAAACCATTTCTGCCCGGTTTCTAATTTGCAAACATAATTTGTGGCAATAAAAGGATGTGTTTGAGCAAGAAATATTTTGAACGCAAAAAAACTTTACTATCAAAAAAGATAGATGAATGTTAGTTCTCCAATTGTGACTGCTTTACGAATCGAGCATCAATTGTAAGATTTTAAAGGAAAAATAGCTCTAAGCCTCAGTCTCAGTGTTCTTTTTGAATTTTGAAGAAGCAGTCGACGACTTGAAAAGTACGTGATTAGTTTGCAAAAAAGAAACGTCAATATTTAGCCTCAAACAAATCTCAATAATTTTACTAAAAACTCACTTCTATTGAATTACAGTGATGATGAAGTAAGTAACATACGTTTTGCTGTTGCACAATGTTTCTTTTCTTATAGAGTTGAAATGCATTTATAGAATTCATATTCATTGAGTAAAGAAAGAAAATAAGTTTAAACTCGATTAAGATTACTTAACCAGCGAACAATTAATTATGAATCAATCTTTCAGTTATTAGCGAACCATTTGCTTTTACTCAACGATACATTAGTTAAACAGTAATAATTTAATTTGAAAACGTAATACTTAAATTCAAGGAGTGTTCGAAAACACACATTTCTCTGCGAAAGCCCACTTGTCTTCTTTTTTAAATATTTAATCTTTTGACAAATGTTTTCTGCAAACTTTGAATGATAAAAACGATATATTATGTATTATTATGTAAATCATAATTTTCACGTTCTAAAAAATAGCTAAACGCTCACTGAGGACGATAAGTCACCATAAATAATGTTTACGACGGCATCCAAATGCGTGATATCTGTATACCCTTTTCTTTACGTTTGTGCTCGATTTCAATACAAAACGAGTATTAATTAATCAAGTGTTCAATTTGAATTCAACGCATTAGAAAGAGCAACAATTTAAAATGATCTCAATGCAATTCATTCCTTTGCATTTCTTCTCTTCTTCATTTTTATTATCGTTTTATGCAAATATCTTTATTTTAATGTATTCGTCATAAAATAATCCTACATCTAATTAATATTAAACAATGTAAATACATGTGCACATAATCGAGTGTTCAAAAGTTTTCAAGCAACTATTGAATTAAGTGGAATATAAAGCAGTAGAACGTAGTTTTTTCGTTAATGCTACAGTTTATCAATAAGCATAATCAATAAATATTCAAAAAGAGCAATTATTAGCGATAAATTACAAAGCAGAATAGTTGAGTAGTCACGATTGATATATTTCGTTAATGTACATGTAATGTAGTCATCAAACTTTGGTTGCAGAAGCAAAGTGACAGTGTGCTCTTCGAAGCTTAATTCTTGGAACGTGAGCAATGGTTGTTGTGTCGAATTCAGTGTAATAAGTGTAATAATTATTAAAGAAATGGTGAGAGCAGGAAAACGCGAAAAGAAAAGAAAAATAATGAAAACGCAGAAGCGAAGGCGACAAGAAATTGTACAACAAACAGAGAACAGTGCAGAGAGCACTTACATGCATCGCGGACAAACTTCAATTAGCTTTGTCGTCTTGTTCGTTTTTAAAACTGAAATACAGTTGTAATGAATGAACGAGTGAATGAATAAAATAGACGATTTACTCTTTGAAATCATGAAGAATTGAATGAATAAGAAAAAGCGAATTATTCAACGAAAGCAAAACAAACAAAAAACAAACGCAAAACAATTTTGTACTTCAAAATTGCAAAGCATTCGTTTTCGTGAGCATCGTTTGTTTGAAAGAAAATTTAAAAACTTTTCGTACGTTGAGTTGCACTTGAGTCGTGATTACTTTTTTCCTTGCACCAACTTTTTCAAGAATGCTTCTTACGTTTTAGAATCCATACACGAAACTATATTTGTTTGCTTTGTTTTACTTTTAAAAAGCGTAATCATTGCAATCAATAACACACTGTGTTACATGTACTGTACTCACAATCACTCTGCCTATAACTTAGTAGTTAGTATTTCAAGCTGTGCAAAAAATGTAAAGCTACAATGTTTCTGTTAAAAGCAGGAATTAAAATCGACTAAAATTTCACAAAGTGAATATTTTTTTGTGTAACTTAAAAGAGAAAGTCAATGTATGCAGGGAAAGAGCTACAATTAAATTAGGTATAAAGTTGCCAAAATTAGGAATATTACATATGACACAAGAAAATTACGATTACAAACATCGTGTTTACATGATCTATGATTACTCTCCGCATCATTGTGACACTGAACTAACGTTAAAATTGATGCAGCTCAACGGATATTAGTGATGGCAAATGTGCATCACAGTTAAGATTACATAATCTGTAAACTTTAATTTAAGTTTCATCGAATTTATTT
>NCKV01001347.1:0-10661 GCA_003675905.2 Leptotrombidium deliense
GGCCAACAAATTAAAATTCAGCAATTATTTCAAGCTAATATGGTAGACACATTATTAAGCTTCGGTTTTGATACAAACAATATTGAATTTAAAGTATTTGGAATAACTGAGGCCACTTTTACCGTCCGCCAATTTCTACGCTCAGTGGTTTATATCCTTAAGCAAATTGTTTGATCGGCGATGTGAATGGATTATTGTCAAACAAACAATTATTTTGTCGAAAGCTGTATTAAAAAGATTGCTGCAGTTTGCTGGAAGATAGAATGATGAGGTCTAGACATGAAAGTTGTGCTACTTGTCTGTATTTGCAGTTTATGTAATAGCTTTAGGAAATGATGCGTTTTTATTGGAATATGAGGTAAATTTTCGTTCGGCTAAATGTTTGTAATAAAATATGGAAGCCAATTTTGTGAAGATCAACAAAGATTTGTGTTTTCTATCACTTTTTGCATTCACTCTTTGAACTGAATCGAAGTAATGAATACGCGAAAATGCCAAACATGTGCACTTTTTCATACACTTCAATGTAGAGCGCAATTACAAAAGTTTAGAGGAAACCTTTTGTGTCTTAGAATATTCTAATTAAAATGATTAACGTGTAAATTAACTTTTGTATTTCTTTTTCTCAATATTAGTTAGTATAGAGCGAAAAATACACACTTGAGTTTAGTGTAGTATTTGCTGTGTTGTAAAATATTGTTAAGAACAATCATTTCACTTGAGTTTTGTTTGTAATCTTTTGAAGTGAAACTTTTTAACACAATCACGTTTCAATGTGAAAACCGCGCAGCAGATAACAATCCATGTCAACAGACAATTTTGACCAAAGTTGATTTTTGAAATCGAATCATTGACTTTTTTGAAAATCAGACTCGAACCTTTAAACTTCTCAAAACTTAATTACAGTGGAATCAAAACTGAGAAACTAAGAGATGTAATTGAATGTCGTTAAGAGATGTTTTCGACTGTAATAATCTGTTAAAAATAGTTTTACGATATGTTTTCAAGAAATTTACTTTTTCTCGTTCCATCGAATTTCTCTGAAAACAAAATAAAACAAAAAACAAACAAACAAACAAACAAAATTTTTTATTGAAACTTTACTTTGAGAATAGCATTACGATTATCCACTGAATCTTTCGATTTGGATTTGTATTGAAGTTGAACAGAAAAAAGGAAACAAAAGTTTTAAAGTGAAACGAAAAATTGAAATCAGAAAAAGGATAACTTTAAGTAACATGCATTTACGTGAATTTGTGTTATGACTTTAATTTATAAAAAGCTAAAGTGCTTAAATTGATGACTTCTTTTTTATCAGCAAAAGTGAAATTTGAAATTTGTTAAATTTAGACATTCAAAAACGATATTATTCTTTTTTATCGCAAAGATTATAATTTAATGCCTGAAAGTAAACTATGTTAGAATTCAGTGAAAACTGTTTCAGTTTTCAAATTTATTACAAAAGCAGAGCTTCTTTCTTTTTAATAGTCATGAAAATGTCAGAATTTTGTGTCACGATAAAAATAATGAGCTATTTGAACGATTAGCGCAATACGACTTATTCTCGCAAATATTTACGCACTTATGAGCATATAAATAATGCAAGACGAAAAATATTCTCAACAAGTCGACTTAAAATTAAAGAAAACATCTTTTATGCACGAAACAACACTTAACTCAGCGTTTTGACTTTTATCGATAAGTAGCTTTCGATTTTGGAAAATGTGTACTTTTCTTATCGCCAGCAGGCAAATTCAATTTTCAGGCAATGTTATGAATATGTCACGTATTGAAAGGAAGAAAACGCATTTTACAATTTTACACAATTTATTGACGTCAATTTTGATTTCACCAGATGAACGGAAGCGTTTCTCTTCCGTTATGTTTTCAAAATTCGATTCTCTTTTCAAAATCGCCGCACTTTACATTCAATCATTTTATTTTATTAATGTTCACTTTGTTCAACAAAAAAGAACAATATATTTCGTCATTATTATTGAAACATATTGAATGCAGTAAACGTGCACGCAATGCAATGCAGTTTCGCTTTACGCGAAATAAACTCGCGTTTTTTATGAACACTGATCAAAATAATATTAATCATCGAATTATTGACAGATACAGATCGTTAAGCTAATATTTATAATTGTGAGTGTGCATGTCAAATAATATGGACGTGATGTGATGTGTTGTGATGTTCATGCTCATTTTTGCGATCGTTTATTCATACGCACGATATTTGAATTTGCTTCTGAGTTTCGCAACTCTGGTGAATGGAATGTGCAAAGCTCTGTTGAATTGAGTGACGATCGAAATCGAGAGAGATTCCGAACACAATCATATCAAAGTAATGTTCACTCATCACTTTTTTGATCGATTGCAAACACGAAACGACGGCACTTCTGTTCCTGTTCAAACTTTTTGCTCAACATGACTGTTGAACTTTATCGCAACTCTTTTCAAAAATTCAAACAATCGAAACTAAATGGATAAATTTTTAATAGACATATTGTACTGAATAATTTAACGTTTACATTTGAAATCTTTGTGCACTTTGTTAGAAATATTTCGCAAAAAAGTCATCTTATAAGTAGTATTATACATGAAATATTTATTATATTTCGATTTTATACTACGAATGCAGACATCACTCGAAGATGTAAAACAAGTTCAAAGAGACTGAATAACAGTGACTTGCTAACTTTAAAGTATTTATAAAGTACTAAAAAAACGTATTTTAAAAATGGATTTGTCTGCAACGCAATTCAATGTACTTTTGTTATGCGTTTCATTCAAAATATTAACGGTTCAATAATTTTTTATTGAAAAGTTTTAATTTTTGTTTTTAAGTGCGTCGTTCATTTAATTAACAATTGCAACTAAAATGAATTCTAAACAAATAATGTTACAGTAAAAGAAGTGAAGTAACAAAAAAGAAACTGCTGTTCTAATTAGCAATGACAGGATTAGAAGCAATTTTATTTTTTATTAATTTTAGTCTCCATTATTTGATTTAAGAAATCACAAAAACATAAAATGTTTCCGTTCATTGAATCGACTGACTTCGATTTGAATAGAAATAAAAACATTGTTTGAAAGAACTGAGAATTCGAAAAGATGAACTTTTTTGTTTAATGAGAAAAAAAAGAAAAATTAATTAGAAACGTTTCCTTTGATGAGTGAGAGTAAAACAAAAGAAGCAAATGAAAACAGTGAAGTCAGCAAACTCATCTTTGGATGCTGCGAACTGTGATTGTGATCTGTGATCAATAATTTTTGTGTAACAGCGAAAAGAGTGCACACATTGTTTGTTATTGAAAACAGTGGGTTGTAAAGAAGTTAAACGCAATATCGCGTAATTGTTTAAAACACGAGTAAATAACTGTTTTTGCCATTTGAATGGAAACTAAAAATAAATTCGACATTCAATTTCCGAGTTAATGAAATGTGTTTTGAATGTGCAATGAATTTCCTTTTTGTGATCAAACTCAACAACGCAACACGCATACAACAAACTGTATGTACATACATTGTAACTGTGCAACTGCAAATTTAGCTGAAAAGTTGAAGTATTGACGAAAAAATGATTAAACGAAATTTGATCGAAGCACAAAGTTTTGTAAACGATTTTTGCTCTCAACTTTTCTTTCTCCGATCATTGCGAGAAAGCAATCGATTTGTTCACATTTTCCGGATCTGTTCGCCAACTAAAAGCGAACTGCGGTTTCGCTGTTTATTGAGACGTGCAGATTACACGAAAAACGTAATCCATTGATGCGAACTGCGTGTTTGTTTGACGATCGCCAAAAACGAAAATTATATATTTCATCGATACAACAAAAAAGTGACTTCCAAACTCGCCAATCTTTGCACAAATTTTCTCGACTAACTTTTTTACTTTTTCTTATGTCGTTAAAATTCTAAATAAAAAACAAAAAACGAAACTTAAACTAAGTAAGCGTCACACTGTGCAATGAAAAATGTTAACATTCAAATTACGAGTAAAGAAAGTAATATTTTACATCATTTTTTAATTAAATGATAGTTCATTATTTTTAAAGGGAAATTAAGTAAAAATCGAATGAAAAATAGAAAGAAAATCGAGAGGTTGAATCGATATGAATGGTCGACTGACGTACGCAGCTAAAGAAGGAAACATAAAGGGAATTTGCAGCATATTTCCTTGCGAGTCGAACGCTTCAACGAGAATATTATGAATACACAAAGTTTAGTGAACTGAGAAAGTGTCCATTAATCGGCTTTTCTTTGATAAAATTGAAAATGGAAGCAATCAAGTGTCGGTGAAGAGGGCAACAAAGATGCGATGTGATGTGATGTGATGTGATGATGTTCATTCATGTTCGGCGCACAGATTCAAGTATGCGCTGTGAAACAGAATTCCTCGAAAATTCGTCGACGTAATTTGATAAGAAAATTATGGACTTTCTTCGCTGTTCGTCGGAATTCAGTGGGAAAAGTGAGCGTTCGTCACACTCATTGTGATCTGCGAGTATTTGCGATACAAAAAGTATTCGTAAAGAAAGAGAATGCTTTGATCGCGCGATATGTGAGATTGAATAACGTCTGTAATCAAATTTCAAGTCTCATGAAAAGAGTTCTCGTAAAAAGAAATGTTTCTTTCACTGAAAATGAAGTTATTCATCGTGAACATTTTTATCTAATTATTATCTGTTTTTTGTGTTTAGCGGCGACTTTTCATTCAAAGTGTGACACGTTTTCGAGAAAACACAGTGAACACAGTGCATTCACTTGCACTTTATTCAATATTAATGCGACTCTGAATCGAATACACTGAATACACGACCCGATATACGTTACGATATATATGCTTATAAAAAAGAATCGTTTCGCACACAATTACTGAACGATGCATTTACATTTAATTAACTCTTAACTGTCGATTGTTATCTATGCTAGGTTTCATTGCTGAAAATAAAGATAACACATTCGTTGCATTGTGTCTCAATTTAACCGCAAGCAACCGCATTTATGGTTAATGCAATTTCTCGAATATTCCGCAATTCTCAAATTCCAAAGTTTACACTTATAATCAACACGCATTGCAGTCTCGCCGCAATTCAATATTTTATGCGAAAATATGAAAATATATGTCATTTTTTAAAATTCATTCAAACAAACGCATAGAATTTAAAAAATAATAAAGTTGAGCAAACAAACGAAAAGTGTTCAAAAAAAATTTGAATTTCAAGAGAAAGTTGACAATTGACTTATTTGTCGGAGAAGCGTAAGAATGAAGAATAAAATTTTTTAATTTCGAGTTCTAAATTTAGTTCAGACAAAAACACTCATCACGACTTTGTTGACTTTAGATGAGAGCTTGAAGTTGAATGCTGCGATCAAAGTTTTATTATTATTATTTAGTGCATTTTTTATTGCTACTTAATCATTGCACAGCTATTGCGATATTTTAATCATATTAAATGAGTGTCGGAAGATACATAAAAAAGAAACATGACATTGCAATCATTGATACATGACAGACATTGTCATCGCAATATTTTTGTTTCGAAACTGCTTCTTTCTCGTCAACACCTAATTGAATAACCGTGTAAACCTTTGTGATCGTATCGCACGAAACTTTCGCTTCTTTCATCAATAACAATGTATCACATCTAAAGTAAATGTGTCTCTCATGAGAACAACTTTCAAAGAGATGATAAATCAAGAATCAATTAATATAAATCCTTCCGGTAACGAATTTAGCCGAAACTTGTGTCAACTTTCACTATTTGCGAACTGCGGTCACCAACAACGTTGTATTCACATTTAATCTCATCAAAAACGATAACAAAACTCTTTAACAACAAAAACAATAACAAAGGATGTAAAATTTATTAATAACTCGTGTAAAAATGTTGATAATACAAAAGTTGCAATATCATGTTTTTGAATATTAAAAGTTGTGAATGATGGCTTTGCGTGATTACATATTTAATTAGTTTATTTAATGATATGTTTACTTAAAATTAGTGTCGCATTCGAGTTCCCTTTAAAACAGATAAACTCTTCAACTTTTCAACGTTTCCATTTTTTCACAAAATGAAACTGAGAAGAACTTTTTTCGATTCAAATGTGTTACAGATGTTCATGATTAGTTGGTTGCAGTATATTGCACAAACATTTCCTTAAGAACAAAAATAAGCTGTCCAGTTAGAAACGCATTACATTTTTAAGCAACTGTAAATCTTGCGACGAGAACAGACATACACACAATCTTAAAGTACTCGAGATTTACTTGAGAAGCACATGCTTTTTGGTAAAGTTTTACGAAAATTTTATTTTCGCTCTAAAATTTAAAGTAACAAAAATATTATGTAACGAACGACGTAAAAGCTTTGATCTGAAAACCTTTGATTCAAGAAAAAAATAAGATTTAGTATCGCAATTTCAATGTTTTCCTGTCAACATACACTGCATTACTTTCAAAATTAAAAAATAAAATTGAAAAAATTTTCACGGCTTTGCGTTGTTTTCTGAATTATCAGCAAAAAAGCAACAATTTAATGAAATTCTGATGCTTTGTTTGACGAACTCAGCAGTTTAATTGAAATTTATGGTTTTTCGCAAACAATCGTTTGATTAATGGATGCAGACGTCTTTAATGAATATTTGCCCGCTATAACTGAATTTTGCTGAAACATAACTGATCGCTTTTTTTGCTCGCAAACAAAGCAAAGACAGTAATTTGAATTCAAAGACAAATTGAATTTATGGTGAAGAAATTTCGTGACTTTCTAATGAAAAAAGTTCATTCAATTAAGAATTCAATTTTCTTTTTCTTTCGAAAGTTTCTTAATTAAAAATAAGAATAGACATTACAGAAATAACGAGACTAAATTCCATTGTACTCGAAGATGTATATATAGTATTTTAATATTCAGAAAACATGCTAGAATTTTAGTACATTTATGCAAAATTTAAGTAATTAAGAAAAGTGATTCCAAAAATAGTTGAAAGTGTGAAGCGTTAATATTTTGTTGTTAATTAATGTTATGTAATAATGAGTAGTAATTATTTTTGAGGCTTGAATTTCAAAAAACGGTTACAAATATCATTTATATAAATACACAGTTTCATACACTTCTGTTGTTAATTCACTCTTTTCACTGATTGTTGCGCAAACAAATGAATTATTCGCAGCGATTTATCTTTATTCTACAGTAATACCAAAAATTGAAGCATTTATAAATCAAAACAATGTATTTAATTCGTTGGAAGAATTGCTTGAAAAATTGTGTTGATTGTACAGCAAAATAATTACCAGTAATAATGCTGTTTACAGAAAGCAATGAAAAGAAAAACTACGTGTTTTTCTGCGAAATGAATGTTTGTATGTAATGATCTGATTTTGTGACAAAAATCACCAACAACGCAAATACAACTTTGGACATAAAAATATACATGTTTCAGCATTACACTCAATGGGATAAGTGATGCGAATTAGCACATTTTTACCTCCAAAGCTGTATGAATGCAATCATTTCTCATCATCACAGTTGCTATGAAAATTGCATCGTTTTCGAGTGAAGCAATGTTCGCTTGCATTCAACAACTCTATTCGTAATCAACGAATTAAATGGTTTCAATTGACGTCAAATTGTAATTTCGAGCATCCAAAGATTTCGTGTTTCAATTACATTCGCAACAATGAAAGTTGAGTGAGTCAATTAATTAACGAATTAAATAATTTAAAATAATTAAGTGCATTTACACAAAAAGCAATCACAAAGTACACACACTACGTGTGTATGTTCATTTGCAATTATATTAATTAGTAATTTCTTGTATTTTAGCTTTGAATCACGAAATGCGAAGAAAAAACATTTTGCTGTCGTAAACAAGGTATAAATGTTTAAAAATGTTTTCATGTTGCATTCATTTTCTTGTTTTTCGAAAACTAAATAAAGAGTGCACAAAAATAAAGAAGAAGAGATATAAAATTTTGATAGTTTCATTTTTAAAACGATCTAAGGAAGCTTTTCATTAAATTTTTCATGTCTTTTCACAGCTAAAATAATTAAAGAGGGCACAAGTGAATTACTGTTATGCCAAACTTCATTTACTAAACAGTTGATTTGCGATCAAAGTTTTGCAGCCAAATACAAGCAGCAAATTGGAGCAATGCGAGCAAGTTCGACTTACAATTTATATTTTTATTCGATTATGTCTGCACTCACAAATCAGACAAAAGCACAAATGTTGCCTAGATCATTTTAATTCGAATCGTATTGTATTGCTCAACATTTGCGAATTGCATTTGCTTCGTTGATGAAAGGCGGAAAGAAAGTGAAAAAATTTCGTAGTCACAATAAAATAATAGAACTTATTTCCTCTTGATGCTAAAATTAGAGTCGAATATAAATCTGAGAATGTTTTAATAGCAATAAACTTGTCATCGAAATATTATAAGATTGGTACACAATAATGCAATTTCGTTCTCCTTTTATTACATTAAAATTAATGATTATTGAATATGTAATATGTGAGTACCGATTCATGTCTCGAATATAATTCAGCATGTTAATAATGCAAAACACATAAATTTCAAAATAACAGAAAGTTAATAAGAACGATGTGCACAATGTGACGTCTTGAAATTGAAGTTTTCGCTAATTTATGAACTACATATTGCAAACTGATCTCTTGTGAGACATCATTTTTTAGATATACTTATTACTGTTGTATTAACTTGAAAAATCGGATTGATAAAAATGAGGCTAATAAGAAAAAATCTTTCGTTAATCGGATTAATGAAATGAAAAATTAAAAACGGTCAAAATATCGAATTACGCGAATAAGTAAAGTGATGAAAGTGAAAAGTATTAGTTGTTACTTCTCATCTTAAACAGTATCGACGAGTCATTGCAATCAGAGTCTTTAAATTGATGAGAGATGCTAACTGAGAACGTGTCTGTATAATTTACGCAACTCTGGACTGCATGATGAGTGCTAAATTTAGTCTCAACAATTTCGTGTTCACATATCACTTTTGTTGAGCACTGACTGCGTTTGGCAAAGAAACCGAAATTCGGTTCATTATCGTGAATACCTGTGGCTTGCGTATTTTCAGAAAAGTTTCACATTTTACGTAATGTTACATGATAGTTTACTTAAAATTATACTACGAAAATTTCTTTTGTAATCTCTTAATGTGACACAAGTGATCTTTTGTTCGACGAGTCTTCCACTTAAAGTAATCTCACACACTTTTTAAGCGTTCGTAACTTTGAATTAGGCTCATTTGTATCTATTATTGCGGTGAAATGGACAGCGTGATAGAAAAATTCTTTTAAAGAAATTAAAGCTGTGAAAATTGGAGTTGCACAGAGTGAACAATGATTTTGCTATTTTCGGCATTTTCGGCGCCTTTCAAAGTAATTAGTCAACCGTAATGTGTGTAACTTTCATTTTGCCGTTTTTTTCTCATCCAATTTGCAACGAAGTACGAACATTCATTAAATGTATCGATCTGAATGAAAGTGAAATGCAAACTTTCTCCCAAACGAACACGAATTCATTTGAATTCGACAAACATTCTGTTGCTGCGTTTAGACAGAGACTGAAATTAAATGGACAAATGTTTGCATGTTCAATGACACGCGAACGTCTCAATTTTATCACCACATTTGCATTCGCATCGTTGAATTAAATGTCTCACTGTTTTCAAAGTCACACAAGTTACTGTTTAAAATTTATATAATTTCAATACTGAGCACTTTATTTTATTGTTTACGTGACTCTAGAATTACTTTTTTTGCAGAAAACAAAAATTTAGTTTTAAATTTTTAATAGAATCATCATTTTCATAGAAATCGCACGACTGCTTTTGTTTTGTGAATACATTTTTAGTGATATTTGAATTTCATAATCACTGAATTCGATGAAAACAAAGTGAAAACATTGCAGTCATTTACTGCAACAATGAATAGTTTTCGTGTTCCTTTTGAACACTAAAAAACAATTTACTGAAGAATGAATGGGTTTCTGTAAATATAATAAACGCTTTAATGTGTCATTTGAAAGATATTTATGGGAGAAAATATTAGTAAAAACCTCAAATGATACACGAACACAATTATTGTGAAGCAAATAAGGCCAAGAAAAGTTTGGACATTGCCGATCGAATTGAATATATATATTGAAAAATGTATTCACAAGCTTTAAATTACTCGCGAATTGAGAAAAAGTGTTTTGAAATGAAAAGTGAAATTACAGCGAAAAGTGGAACGAGAGAAAAAGCGAACAACAAAAGCGAGTCTCGAGTTGCCATTTGTGCGGCATAATTTATCTTTGGCGAAAATGTCGCAACTTACTCTCGAGTCGCTCGAAAGTGGAAAGCAAAATAAGACACAACAATTGTGATGAACAATAATAACAAGTACACTACTCGCCTTTTTCTTATTGACGACAATGTATTCCGCGTGTGGATTCGGAAACGCAACCTGTCCTTTTGTACTGCTGTTTCTCACTTGAGTTTCTTCGTCGAATTGTTCTTCTCTTCGAAAACTACCAGCATTCGAAGCGTAATGAACTCGAATCGCCGGATTTCGATTTCCTTCGCGAAGTTTTAAACCCATTTTTCCGTATGCAAACGTTATAATTGCTAGTGGCAGAAAGTA
>NCKV01001348.1:0-10659 GCA_003675905.2 Leptotrombidium deliense
ATCGATGGGTTTGCCAACAAACTTTTATTGGCAAGAGTAACCTTCATGTGTGGAGTCTTCGCATTTACTGCTGGAGGAAGTATCGGAGTCCCCGCAGATAGAAGAGCGCCAAGTTTTGTTTTCTTTTTAAACGGAGACTGTTCTGAGTAGTCTTCATCTTCAAATCTCGAGGGTGCGACACGCTTTCTTTTTGCTATTAATAAAGTAATGACGAAATTATGCGCTAATTAAAACGCTTACCTCTACCTTCGGCAACTGAACTAATACCAGACTTGTCTTCTGTACCGGAATCTGATGCCGAGTTCACTGACTTAGTTGACCGCGAAGTAGAGTGAATGGTTGGATAACTGACAACATTTGCATTGCTTGGAACAACCGATGAATCAACAAGACTAGCTTGAAATTGATTGTGACTTCCACCTCGTTGCATAGCGTGTCGCACGATTTCTTCGGGTGCCTTATAAATTGGTTGACGTGCAAACGTGAAATTTTCAGGTTCCAAGTCACAGTTTTGATGTTTTTTCACTGTAAAACAATAATGAATCGCGAGGAATAACATTAAAATACTTACAATACAATCCCATTTCAACGTAAGATCGAAGTTTGACCCGTTTGTCGGGTGAGAAGTAATAAACGTCACCGATTTTCTTCCCAGAATTAGTAACAGTGCCTCTCAAAACGACTTCTCGTCTCCAACCCATTTCGAATGGTTTCTTGAACGCTTCCAATTCTGAAGAATTGAAATGTTTCACTTTCAAACCGGTAAAGTGTGCCCACGAATCATTTGGTTGATGAATAATGTATGATTCTCTATCTTCAAACCGTGACCCGACTAAACTGCTGTTTGCACGATGTTCGCTGCTGTCACTTGCTTCGAAACTTTCATTGTTGTGCTCGTAAATATCATCCGAAACCAATGACTGTGTCAAGCCGGCTTTAGAATCACTGTCGCTGTGTTGTTCTTCGTCATCATTTTCCGACTCAGAGTCTGCTTCACTGTCCGCACTGTTACCATCTTTATCGTTCTCGTCATTGTCATCGTTTTCGTCGACAACCATTTCCTTTTCATCGCTGTCATCAGATTCCTCGTCGAGATCGTCGTTCAACTCACATTCGTCGTCTTCGTTTTCGTCATCGATTTCTTGTTCGACTTCCACTTCCTTGAAACCCTCCATTATTTGTTCATCGTAAACGACAGCTTCTTCAGTTACACATTCTTCGTGTATGCAGTTGTCGTCTACAATTCCATCTTTGAACTCATTCATCATTACCACTGTTTCCGTCAGAATGGCAGAAATGTGCGAGTATTGAGGGGTATAAATCGTTAATTGGTTGCTTGCGTTCACCGCTCGCACTTTTCCACCGTTCGCTCGCAACGTTCACGTTTTTCCTTTTCACGACTGATCTACAGTTCTCAGAGAGTGCAAAACTCACAGTTTACGTTTTTGTCGTATTCTCGTCTATTGTGAACGACGTGAACACATTGTTCGGACGCGCACTGAAATCAAATAATAGCAAATGTCGCCGTTTGAGCGTTCAGTGTGTGTGTTTCAGCGGCAGTGTTGCTGCACACTCGTCGACACTCGTCTCCTTGTCTGAATGCATCAACCAATCAACGCAGCAGCGGCAGTTCCACTGCTCAATGGCTCTTTGCTGCCGACACTCCTTCGCAGACAACTGTTCAGCACAGCACTAACAGAAGCCGTTTGCGGTGTCCGCCGATATCAAAACACCGGATGCGAACCACTTTCTACAGCCTTACAAAGCGTTTCGATCAACGGTACGCATCGTCGGACACCGGTCGTTACTTTGTTGCGTCCGACGCATCGATTCGCCAACAAACGATCGATCGATACGCGAGTCACAACCAGAGTTCAATCGATGCACACAGTGTTTGCGTCACAATCAATGGCGAAATTGCTTTCTACCGCTAAAAGTTAAAACGTGATTCTCAACTATTTTACAGAAAAAGTCTACGAAAACATTTATTCTTTGCGATTCTGCTCGTCTTCTGTTGTGCTCGGCCGTTAGAAACGGTCGCAAGGTCCTGAAAATACACCACACACTGCGCTTTCAGTTCTCCACTTTCTCGCATTTGTAAACAAAACAACGATTCGTTTCTATCGAACCTTTAATTCTCTTTCTTCCTTAAACTCAGGTTTAAAACAAAAAAAGGTACTCTAAACCACTGTTTCACCTGCATCAGCTTTCTATCGGCTTTCTTTATCTTGTTCACAATTTTGTTCTAATGTTATGAAATATGTCCGATTTGGTTTACTGCACTGATATGTCTAGTTATTATATTGCGCACTATGTTAATAAATATCACCATATATCCTTTTAAATAAAAACGTTTTCTAAAAATTTGCAATTTCTTGCTTTGTGTCCATCATGTTTTCACATTTTTTTCACTGTTATATTTATTTTACAGAAATCACATGATTTTAAATGCTATTAGAGATACTAGTGTTTATGTGTGTTATTTATGTAAATGATTACACAGTGTGTAACTGTACTAGAGCAAATATTGACGGTTATGCATTTTGACAGAAATGTCAAAAATTGAAAAAATCGAATCGATTGATTCAGACGTTAGTTGGATCCTTGACTCGTTGATCGGATTCCTTAAAGGTCCAGTTTGGAATTTACCAATAATCAACTTTGTCGAACAAAAATCTGTGGGTAAGTTTTGACGGTGCCTCAGCTGGGCACCCAGGCGGAACTCTCTTTCTCTGAATGCAATGTTTATTATTACACAGTATTTGAACCCGATGAAAACGAAGGCGATGAAGAAGAATATGGAAAGATATACGAAGAATACAAAAGTTTGGTGGACAGATTACTTGGCACTCACATGGAAGAACTGGGAATCGCACCAGAACAGTTTGAAGAATCGTGCGTGAAAGCTGAAGGCGCTTTATCCTCTAGATTTCATCACGTCCTTTTTGAACAAATTTGGGCTGCCAATGACTACGAAATATTCAAGCGAATGATGATCCAAAGAAACATTGATTTGCAATTACAAGCGTTAGAAATATTGTCACAGCGTTATGGTTTTTCGTTAGAATCTTTTATTCCCGAAGATACAAAATACGATTTTTTGATCGATGAAGATGCGCTTATGGAAGAAGTTATCAAACGATCGTTGGAGGAGCAAAAACTTGAGGATGGAGCCGTTGGAAACGAACATGTAATTAAAGTGACAATTGAAGAGCGACAACGACTTGAGGCTGAAAAGGAGAAAAAACAGGAGATGCTCGAAAAAGCAATTCATGATGCGATTAATGGATTTAATGAGAACAGCGATCAGTCGACGAAAGATGGCAAACCAATGGTCAAGAGGACCGACTCCAGTTCTCCCGCAGATTCAACTGTTTCAAAGAAAGAATCAGCTGATAAAAGTGCGATTAATGATATGGAACTTAAGAAACGACAAGAATATTTAAGGAAACAACGCGATTTACTGGTTGAAGCAAAGAAGAAAGAGAGACGTAAGCAGTTGAACAAAGTGGAAGAGAGTGAAATGCTCGCCCAACGCCCCAAATCAGCGAAAACAATTCGAAGTGTATTTGAAGAGAATCGCGTAAAAGATGAGAACGAAGACAAAGGATTAGCCTTTCGAAAATCACTCGCAGCCCGCCTGAAATCGGAAGTAATCGGTCAGTGTTATTTATGATTAAATTGTTCTCATCATCTCTTTCTAGAAGGAAAACAAGGATGTAAAGAGTGAACTTGGATTATTGTTTACCCGTAGAATAACAGCTGAACACTATATTTGATATGCATTTGTGATCGTGGGCTGAATTGCTTTTTAACTGTAATGGCAATAAAATGAATGTGTCATATGTCCGCCACAGTAGTACGCCATTGTAAATACGTTTTACTACAGCTGACTTCAATGACTAACACTGGTTTTCATAAGATTAAGTTTCCTTGTTTCACAATTCACGAAAGGACGAGTAATTATGAATCACATCACGTGCAAACTTCAACACATTGACATTCGAAATAAGTTATATATTTTCGTTAAAAACATTACATGTGACCACAATTTAAACAAATTGCGCTATTAGTTCTCGTTTTGTTGATTTTGTCGAAATCATTGTAGTAATGATATATACAACAATAACTAAGGCCGGCTGTCGGGCGTGACCGTCTTCGGTTTTCCGTTTCAGCAGACTTTGCATAACTCCACGAATATCTAACCTCAATCTGCGCCTTGTCATTAACTGGTCATAGCTTCGCTATTTCTTAGCAATGTCGCCATTCACCGTCTTCGAGTTTCATAGGATTGTTTGCAGTAGTAAATGCGGAGCAATGAAATAACTTCGATGAACATATTACACGTGAACTTTGATGGGAGCTTTTACTTTATTGAGCAATCGGTGAGTATATTTATTAGCTCAACCGTGCTCTTTTCGAGGCGCTCGTTAAATTATTCTCGTCTTCAGTTTCTTCTTCATCCGAATCTTCATCGTAATCAACCAAACCCTGAAAAGAGTCAATAAAGCATTGTTAATTTCCTTGGTGTACATACCTTTTTCGTCGTTTGTACCTCAACGTGAGGTGGACTTTGCGATGTTTGATTCGTTATATTCATTGTTGTGCGACGAGGAATGGCTCCGCGATTCATTTTAACGTTGTCGTCATTGAATCTGCGTCCATTGTCTAAATCTGAATAATTCAAGTCTTGCGGAAAACAAATTTTGCGATTAATTGCAAATCTAATATCGAACACCGACGTACTCATTGTTCTTCGTTCGTTAATTCTCCGATGCAATTCACCGAAATCTTCCTCTAATTTGTAATTATCGATAGAAGTCGGTTCGATTTCATCATCAACATCATCATCGTTGTTAAACCACATTTCTTCATCCTCATCCAACTGCCGAGGGTCACGACGAAAGCGATTGTTGCGCAAAATATGTTCACTGAAAGGAGAACGAAAAGGAGGGGTCAGAATATTTGGTTTAATGTAACGATGACCTCAAAAACAGCACAACAGACACAAAAGCATTATACAAACCTGTCTAATGAACCTCTGTCCTTAAGTCTGTCCATATGTTGTTCATATTGAGTGCGCAATCCTTTAAAGGTTCGCACGTATTCTATTTTATCGAAGTATTTTCCGTATTTCTCGACAATATGTACAATCAATGATTTAATTTCCTCTGTTCTGATAAATTCGAACATTTCAATAATTGCCGAATCCATCAGATTGTAGCGCCCATTATTTGCTTTAAATGAGTCGATTATTGGTTCGAACAAATTACCAGACATTATGTGCCGATTGTAGAATTCATCTTTAAGTCCTATTATTTTTCGCATGAAACGTAGTGCACCTGAAATAAACAAAATAGAACATTACAATTATTAAGACATGTTTCTTCAATTTGTGTTGAAATCGTTTATCAACTTCCCCACGTACGTCAGCAAAATCAAAGTCGACACGATTATTGTCAACGACAATAAAATAATCTCGCAAAATCCCTGAATTAGCAACCAAGCATAAGATAGTCATTTTGAAAAAGTAAACATCACGATAACTAAAAGCGTACTGCATATAAAAGTAATTTAATCTCACTTATTTTAAACAAAAACGTCATTTTTCTAAGAAAGCTAATTGGTGTTCATTTCTAAACATTTCGCTTTCGCTCTATTTTAGAGCAACAACATTTTTCATAAAATACTGTCACTTACTTAGCACAAGGAATGTATGCCTTGACTTCATCAACACCAATATTCGCCGCAGTAAATCGCGCTGAATAATAAAATTTCTAATGTGATACGCGTGATGTTCTACACAAAATGACAGTAGCTCCAAAATCAGGCTTAAAAGTTGTGCATTTTGACTTGTTTCTCTGCTTGGCATTTCCTCGGACGTGTTGGCCAATACTGGCGCTATCAAATTATGCATACAATGCTTGTAAAAGAAATTCAAGAAGTCCGTTTTCTCCGATTTCTACATGAGAAATAAGTAAGTAATTATTGCAACAAAAATATTGTAATACATTAACAACAGCGGAGAGCATATTGTCTGGGTCCAATAGTAATCTCAAAATACTCGAAAGTTGAACAGCCATTCCTAAGTCAGGGTCAGTATCGCAAATCATCTGATCGATGATTACATTAACGATATATTGATCCTGAAAAATAAAAGGTTTAATTTGAGACATATTTCAGTTGCAAACCTCCTCCGCAGTGTTCTCCTGGTGAAGTGAATACTCCCGGACCATGCTTGGTCCGTGTTCAACGACATAAGTCAGTATATCAACGGACGCTGTTTTGATTACTATATCATCCATTGCTAGAGTCACTTCTAACGTGGGCAACACTCCTAAAGTGGAAAGTGCTTTGAAAAAATTCTCACGATTCTGCGGCTGCAATGTCTGTGAAAATGTACAAAATTCCTTTAAAAATAATACGAGATCTCTGCGCCGTTCGTCGTCAGTTGCTTCATCGGTTATTTGCGCGAACAGAACACGTAAAAAGTTTTCGTCCTCCTGTATCAACGACACAATTTCGACTTTGTTGAAGAATATAAATGAACTGAGTGTCGACAACATATTTTCTTCAAATACGGAGGGAGTCGGGAGCACAACGTCTTGAATATATTGCACCCTATACGTTTGATGTATTTTGTTTATCAATTCCGCGTTTCCAAATGGAATCACTTCCTTGAACCGGGACACAGACTTGAGATAATCGCGATGACGTTTCGGTTGCACCTGAGACGGGTCATATTCGAACACTCCAATTACGTCGAATAATGCATCTTCATTCAACATTACTTCGAAAAGTGGATTCTTGTTGAGCAGAAATATGTTCTTGAATATGTCGTACAGTTTGTGCAAAGCTTTAATGTTTGACATCTCCTCACAAACATGAAACAAATTAATCAGTTTTTTTATGTAGTTCCCCGACTCTAAAGCTAATGCCAGCTTCTCTCTTTTTATTGGAAAAGGTACACAACTGGCAATTAATTCCTTGATTTCATCCAATAGATCCACTTCACACGCAGGTAAATCAATAGAAAAAGCTGATGCTTCTGGAGCCTCATCAAAACGTTCATCTTCTTCCTCAACAATGTCCTGCGTTATTTCCACCGACGGATCTTTACCCTGTACTTGACATATCTTTGCCCATATTTCGTCACAACCTGCTTTCTCTTGGAAGCTTAGTGCCAAATCATAGTTGTCACCCTCAGACCACACGATTAGTGTTTCCTGTAAAAATTATGATTACCTATCTGAATAAACAATTGCTACTCACCTGTTGTTTTTGGTAAGCAGTGTCTGTTTGTATTTTCGACTCGAGGAGTACAGAACCATCAGACTCGGCTCTCACCAATAACGACATTCCTTTTAATTTTTCGACGTAAGAAGACGATACATGACCCGTTCCACGATCGTCCCATTGTCTGTCTGCGTTCAGCGCGTACAGCTTCACTCGTCTGCGTGTGTCCGTCATTTCTTTTTACAACAAAGCTTAGATCAAGACGATCACTTTTTAGAAACAGCGCTACAGTTGATACCAGATCAGTCAAGTTTCACAAACAGTCAAAAATAGACGCACCGATAAAACTTAAACCAAAAGTATAGTTGAAAAAAACGAAAATCAATAAAGTCACCAAAAAGAGCGCAATATTAAAAGTGCACGCATTTTTACACACCAAACTCGAAAAAAGGTAACAATGTATATACTCCTTCGAAAATAACGTTTCGCAAATTATTGACTTATTCAGCGTGTATCGCCGCACAGACAAATGTTCACAGTACGCGAATCAATTATAAACACGATTTTTGAAGCGAGTGATTCGCTGAAATTCACTTTTCGTTTCACTAAACGTTCGCTGTGAAATACGAAACGCATAAATAAATCAAAACGAACGCCGCTCTCATTTCACGCGTTCTGCTGCGCGCGTTTTATCCACGGAAAAAGCAGCGAAAAAATCACGAGAAACGAAATGTCACGAAATTGACGTGAAAAATGTCTTCAATAATAAAGCGTCCATTTTGTTGTATTCGACGGCATTCATTGTTGCACTTCTCTTCGCTTCTCCTCCTCTTCGCAACCCTTTGTACGCCGTGTGAAAATACCGCCATCTGTGCTCGGCTCCAACTATTGATATATTTTACAAACGGCGTTACTCTTCGAAGAATATGCTTAAAGTCGAAGACAAATCTTTTTTGACATTAAAGCAATGCATTTCTGTTTCTCCAGACTTTATCCACTTTCTAAATTTTGATGAAAAACAGTAATTATTTTAATTAACAACTCACTACGTAACATTTATATTCTTTTCATCTAAATTTCACGTATTTTTCATACTTTAGATGTTCTTAAGAATGTTTTCCATTTTTCAATGTATCAGTTATTTGTTTCTGACAAGCGAAAGTTTCGCGAAACATCGGTCATACATTATTGTAAACTGATAACGCGTGTCGACGCAATCTGTGAATTCGTTGCGTAACAGTTTACACACCTATCGAACACGATTTCGAAAGTTGGTAATGCAAGTCACTCAACGAGAGACTGTCGACATTTGACCTCTTTTTCTAAGCAAAAGTACGTCCATATTAAGACATGTAAAATGCACTGAACAGTGTTGTAAATAATTTTTCAGAAATGAAATACTGTAGTAATTAATCAGTATATTTCATGTGCAACATACTATTCGAGACGCACATCAAACTTCATAAATAATTGTATTCATATTGAAAGTATAAATGCACACAATTTGTATGCAATCAAATTCTTTTTTGTTACTCCTGATTAACAGTTGAGTGCGCAGAAAGTAAACATTCTTATCTTTACTTTCTTTTTATTCAGTCAAAAACTGACGAATACACACACTTTCTAGATTTGTAATTATAAGCAACAGTCTGAATAAGGGCAGCTAAAATGATTTATCACTGTACGTCTGTTTTCAAATCTTTTAAGTCACAAGAAACGCGTCACGAGAAAGAATCAGCTCATTTGATGGTTTCGAAGCAATCAATTGAAAGCTGATTGTAAATAAAAGTAAACACAAATGCGATGAAAACTTGTCATATTAGCAATGTCCTTGTGATTATTTCTTATCAATTGTATTTGTTTCAATCTTCATTTACAAAACTCACGGAACTTCGGAACTTAATTTCACAATACTCAGAACGGCAATGCAGTACACGTGTAACTTAAATATGACAAGTTTATTGCAACCATTAACAAATGTGTACGAATACATTCATTCTCATGCTGACTACTATTGAAGTGGTCTTCTGTTCTTTTGAGCGGCAACAAATTCCGGATAATCAATGTAACCATCGCCATTCTTGTCGTCCATTTCCAAAATAGGATCAATCATTTGAACAAGTTCTTCATCTCTAAATAGTTTCGTGGTGCCTTGTGGAGGAGCGTTCGCACCCATGTGTTTACTTTCTTCCACTGTTTTCGAGAAATGAGACACAACACAAACTTTGAAATAGCTTTAAAAAAGGTAAAACATACCGTGCCAATGAATGAGCGACTTGATAAGCTCTAAGCCATCCAATTTGTTGTTGTTATCGTTGTCGTGCATTTTGAAATAATAAAATTGTAACTCGTCCTCAGACATTTTACTCAAGTCTGGTTCTGTTAAAACACCACCAAAATGATGGCTCAAATGTTCTTTATCTTGGATACGATTTTGATCGTGTAACACATTTGTTGGAATGGCATGTTGACCTCCCTGATGGGGCTGTCCATACATCTGCTGATGCCCTGTTTGAGGCACTCCCTGGTGTACCACTTGCTGTTGCTGTTGATATTGACCGGCAATCACCGAAAACAATTCTAAAACTATGAATAAAATAAAAAATTGCTTTGCAGCAGCAGTAAATAGTGTGCGAGTGACGCTCGGATTTAACATCACAGACAGCCACTTGTAGTTATCTTCTTCCACGAAAAATTAATGATAAATTAAGTAGTAGTAATTAAGCAGATTAAAACGGCCGTCTTGCAGTTCTTAATCAGCAAAACTTCATTTCATTTCAAAACGTTTCTTTATTCGCCAAGTTTCCGCGACACGTTTACCTTGCGTGTCTTGCTTAAAACACTTCTGCCATCTATCTCACGTCGCGACCAAACTTAAATGTCATATTTCAAAAGTTTATGTGCTTTAAAATTTTGCGGTATAATTAATTGAATCAAAACTTTTTTCAATTATTTGTTGTTTTCGATAATTACTTAATCAGGTGGAATATTGTTGATTTTCACCTATTTCTCTTTATTTGCAAAGAAAGTTGAACGCAAACTTCGATATCTGAAACAAACCTTTCCGTTTTATGAGTTTCCGTCGAAAATTTTACTTTATCACTGAAACAAAAAGTAAAGGAAGTTTGGTTTACTATTTACGTGCTCAAGTGACGTGCTCAAATTTTTATCATCAAAAATGTTTATTTTACGCTGCAATCGTAAAATATGCTTTACTTTCTGTATTGTTACAGTTTATGTTCTACAAACGTTACAGGCTTTATTTGCGCTACTGTCACTACCATAACTGAAACTATCCTTTAATACTTTAATCATTGAAGATAATTGTTAATTTACAATTATATTATTAAAATTACAATCAAGAACCACACTCATTTATGCTCAAGAATTTCCTGTGAAAATTATCGTCGCATTTGCAATATT
>NCKV01001349.1:0-10637 GCA_003675905.2 Leptotrombidium deliense
CCCGCTCACATAATTTTGTTTAATTTGAAGTATCTCAAATATGAACAAATTGTATGACATTTTCACAACTATCCATAAGTATTTGCGACGAACAATGCTACTTTTGAAGATGCGTCGATGATACTGATTTTCATGCATTTGTGACTTATAATTGAAATAAATACTGTAAACTCAATCATCGGAAATTTTCATCACTGCTACAGCACTGTGGTGACATTGTGGTGATCGGGTATCCATCACAGTGGGGTACGATGCTCATTTATAATAGAAACTACAGTGACGTGACTCTATTTAAGACATATTTCCACATTTATTAGATATTACAAGTATAAGTACATTTTTATAAAATTAATTATTGATACACAAACATAGCGTGATGTCGATTATAATATTGTACGACTTAATTGAAAAAATTTATAAATTTAAAGTATAGTGTTTACTGAAATGTAATAAACAGGCGTTGACTCTACTTGTTTGATCAAATCATTAGTTTATTATCAGGTTACTGGAAATTGAATTTAATTATTACGAACACCGAATTCTGGGAAATCAAACTGCTTGTAACAAAAATATTCATTTAAAAATTTTTGTTTTTGTAAATAGGTGTCGACCTTAAAGGCAGTATTTCACGCAGATACATTTTTATGAAATGTGAATTAGTATGATATGATAATAATATGTACAACATACAATTATATTAAATGTAAATAAATTTAAGTATAATTTTAAAGCATTAGTCTTTCCGTTAAGTTTAAAAATAGCGCCAACAAAATTGATAACCAGCGTCGATCGAAGTGCTGTCGCTGCGATCGTCTTCGGTTAGCAACTTCACTCGAGATTTGACAATGGAATTTGTAAAGAACGATTATAATTCGTTGGCCACTGAGTTGGAAAGACAGGAGTTAGAATCATTCGGAAACTGCAGCGTGCAAATATATGCGCAACTTTTGGCTATCTATTTACTCAGCAATGATCTGCCGAATTCGAAGTTTCTGTGGAAACGAATTCCTGCTAATTTAAAGCAAGAGTCACCAGAGTTGAAAGCTATCTGGGAAATTGGGAAGAAACTTTGGGAGAAGAACATCAGCTGCATTTATGGTCTAATTGATTCGTGTCAATGGCCAGTTTATTTAAGCAACATTATGAAGGAATTGCGAGAAGTTACGTTCAAACGCGCTGTAAATCTCATCTCACAGAGTTATTCTTACATTACTTTCGAAGAGTTTATGAAACAAACGGGTATTACTGACAAGCAAGAAGCTATAAATTTAGGTCAGTCGATGCAATGGCAAATTGACGAAAGTTTTGGCTTCTGTTTGCCGAAAAAGGCGAATTTCGATACAGACGCAATTTCGTCGAACCAGGAACAACTAGAAAAGATGACAGAATATGTCGCTTTCCTTGAAAACTATTAAGCTTTGTTAATATAACGTTTCTTATCTTAAATTGCTTTTCATAAACATTTCCTTAAATTAAAACATGTTTAATTCTAATTAATCAATTTAATTACAACTTCATTCAAAACATTTAGTTTGACGTTTCTTCGGCCAATTTCTCAGCTTTTTGTTTAACCTCTTCAATGGGACCGACCATATAAAAGGCTACTTCAGGCAAATGGTCTAACTCTCCTTTCAAAATTTGCTTAAATCCACTGATGGTTTGATCAAGAGGTACGAACTTTCCTGCTTGACCAGTGAAGACTTCTGCAACCTGGAAAGGTTGAGACAGGAACCTCTGAATCTTTCGGGCTCTTGATACAGTCAATTTATCGTCTTCACTTAATTCATCCATACCCAAAATGGCGATAATATCTTGAAGAGATTTATAGTCCTGCGAAATTTAACTGGTTAGAATCAAAGTTCAACAATATTCATCGTTACCTGTAAAATTTTTTGGACACTTCGAGCAGTTTCGTAATGATCATGTCCGACAATGTTGGGATCCATAATACGAGATGTTGAGTCGAGAGGATCGACAGCAGGATAAATACCCAACTCAGCAATACCGCGAGACAAGACAGTTGTGGCGTCTAAGTGAGCGAATGTTGTCGCTGGGGCAGGATCAGTCAAATCATCAGCAGGCACGTAAATAGCCTGTACAGAGGTAATGGATCCTTTTTTGGTGGTAGTGATTCTCTCTTGCATAGAACCCATATCAGTGGCAAGAGTTGGTTGGTAACCGACAGCGGAGGGAATACGACCCAACAACGCGGACACTTCTGAACCTGCCTGTGTGAATCTGAAAATGTTATCGATGAAAAGCAGCACATCTTGTCCTTCTTGATCTCGGAAATATTCGGCAACAGTCAAACCAGTCAAAGCGACTCGAGCTCTGGCGCCCGGTGGTTCATTCATTTGTCCGTATACAAGAGCGACCTGTATAACAAGAGTCAAGTATGATTTCTAAACTGACTCAACAAACCTTTGAAGATTTATCCTTCAAACTAATGACACCACCTTCAATCATTTCATGATATAAATCGTTACCCTCGCGAGTTCGTTCACCAACACCGGCAAAAACAGAGTAACCACCATGAGCCTTAGCGACGTTGTTAATAAGTTCCATAATCAATACAGTTTTTCCAACACCTGCACCTCCGAAGAGACCAATTTTACCTCCTTTTGAGTAAGGAGCCAACAGATCGACGACTTTAATTCCGGTTACTAAGATCTCTTGCTCTACACTCATGTCTGTGTATTCAGGAGCTTCTTGATGGATTCCTAAGAATTTGTCACTTTTAATTGGACCCCTGCAAGAAAATAATGAAAAATACGCAACATAAATTTTATTTACCTTTCATCAATTGGTTCTCCAATTACATTCATAATTCTTCCCAAAGTTTCGGGTCCAACTGGAATTTTAATCGGAGATCCGGTATCGAGGACATTTTGACCTCGCACCAATCCTTCTGTACCGTCCATAGCAATTGTTCGTACGGTATTTTCTCCTAAATGCTGTGCTACTTCCAAAACTAGCCTCGGTTTTCGATCTTGAACTTCGAGGGCGTTGAGAATCGGCGGTAAATCTTCGTCAAACTGTACATCCACAACGGCACCGATGACAGACACAACACGTCCATTCTTTCCGACAGCCTTAGCCTGAGGTTGTGCTGCGGCATATCTTCGTTCATCTAAAAGAGAAAGAACAATTAGAATTAAATGAGTTATGCAAAAGTGGCAACTGAATTATCCGATGAGGCAATGTGAAGGTCAAATGGCCAGAAAGAACATTTTTACACCCATTATTCAAATAAATGCATAACTTATATTAATTTTTGGTTCAAAGTGAGTTTTTTCGTGAAGTATGACCGATTTAAACTCAAAAAGGAGTAATCGGCGAAAATGTGAGAATCAAACATGGAGGCGACCGCAACGAGTTCCGATTGCACGAGTACTTTACTTACTTGTAATATTCGTTGCTGGAATCAATGCATTATTGACTTTAGCGAGTGAAAGCGATGGTTTCACTGCTTTAACTAAATTGGTGCACGAATGGCGACAGAAGGAGAGCATTTCAACAAATGTAACTTCGATGCAAAGTTCACCTTTACTTCACCCGAAACTCGGCTCGGCTTTAAGGGAACGTTAGTCTCTTACGGTCTGTGCTTTTAACGTGTATTCGAATTTTTATGCAAAGCTCAACATTTCATAGTTTTACTAAACTCGTTAATTTTTATTTCAATTTCCAAATGTTTGTGTAGTTTTTGTACTCTTACCGAACGTTAAATTCATTTTTGGACTAATATCCGTTAAATTGAAAGCTTAGTTTATTGTTAAACCATGGCTGTCGTTGAATCTCATCAATGCAATCTAACGTTCAAATGGATAACACTTGGTTTTGTGTTCGCAAGTGCATTACTCGTTTTCACAGTGACTAATTTCATAATCAGTGTGAACACTAAGAGATGGAAAACCATTGGAACTGGTATTGCAAAAGATTTATTGGCTTTAGAAACAAACACTGCGAATATTATTAAAAAGTATGGAAACTATAACAAAGATGAGAATATTCACGACAAAATATTGCGTGATTTCAAGCGAACTATTGATGGTTTTAATAGCCTTCTTTCATTGGGACTGACTTCAGAGGAGATTAATGCTTTATTATCAAAAATGGGCGCTAAATACTCGTCAAATAGTTCCTCGACTAAATACAAAAGTATTCACAAGATTTTGCTAACATTGAAGAAGTCGAAAGGAAAATAATGTGTCTTTATTGACAAAAATGTTGCGGTTTCGCTTATTTTGAATAAAATCGATAAATTAAAGCTTGAGACGAACAGTAATAGTTACTGTGACAGCAGCCGACTGAAAACGAAACGGGTGTCACTGTCACGCGCGAGTCACTGTTCGTCTGCGAATTGCACGAAAATGAATAAATTGAAAGATGACGACAAAGATTGGATAACTCCGTTTCTCTACAAACGTTTGATACCTGCAGCAGTGTTTATTATAATTGTCATTTTCATTTATTCGGCAATCATGTATGTTCACGAAGACAAATGTGCTGCAACTGTGAACAATGACAGAATGTCATTGACATTCGATGTGAACACAGATTCAAACGAATTCTTCGCAGAAGTTGTCGAATGTAATCAAAAAAGAAAAATAAACATATTGAATGAAGCGAAAAATACACTCGAAGAAGATTTTTCCATCGAATAAATGAGAAGAATGCGATCGGCAACAAATTCTTTAAAACATTGCGAATCGAAAAGTGCAATGAACGTTATGAGAAATATAAATAAAACATAACACACATACATGTATATGTACTAAATATTTGTTTTTTGTTTGCTTTAAAATGTTTCTTTATTATTGACAAAATATAAAAAGTTTTTTAACGAAAAATGTTACGTATGTTCTGTTTCCGATGTATCGTAATTGAATGCGTAAAACAAATGCAATGTCTGCTTCTGAGGAATTCCATACTTGCGAACCTGAACAGCGACTACAAATGAAGCGTATGTGAACAGTAAATTGAACAAAATTCCCACTATCAACAGGAACATTAAAATTATATTGTTTTTAAAGTGGTTCTTCGCTTCTGCACTCGACGCTGTGAACGGAAGTATGTAATCACTAAATATTGCAAAAGTGTTATTTACTCACTTATTAAGAGGAAAAATAAGATTATTGCGATGTCTTCGAAAACAGCGATTAAGTTTGCGACTGCTGAGGAACCGAGAAAAACAACGCCTAACTTGAGAGCCGAATAAAAGCTTAGAATGTGAGCGAAACAGTGATACATTAACAAATAAGTTACGTATGTGTATACAATTACACTGCCGACTTCATTCTTTCTGAATGGATGGTATTCTAGTGTTTTCAGTGTGAACAGCGTAATAACGGACAATAGTTCTAAAACGAATATTCCAATGCTGCACAAGAGAATCGCTTTCAATATTTCAATCTCTTCTCGCGTCAAACCAAACACTGTTTTCGATACATACACATTTATCTTTTCAATGTTTTCGGGGTCTTCATCTGGCTTCGCTGCTTTCGCGTCGTCTTTACTTTTGATGTTTGCTTGTTCTTCGTGTGGTATATTCGACATGTTTCAATGTTCTAAAAACATAAATGTTCTTTTCTTTTCTTTTCTGTTTCTATTTCACGAGACCAATGCGTGCATTTCATAAAATTGTACCAGTTCAACTATTTAAGTAACACAAATAATACACACACATTTTAAATTTAAGCAAATGTCATTTTTGAATATCTTTGTAACTGTGCATACCAAATGTCTTGCTTTGAAAATAGTTATTGTTTACAAACAAATGAGCACATTGTTCACAAAGCTGGCAATTAAAAGCAGGACGTAATGTTTAAAAATTTGAGTTTTTTAAAAGAATCGACGAAAAGTGAATGAAGTGAACATTTGTTCACTTGTGTTAACAGGAAATACGTTAATTACAGTTTTAAAGTGTAAAGGTAATAAAAAATAATTCATCCGTTTTATTGTGTAAACAATTACAATGAAATGTTTACATAGTTGGTCAATGAGTGAAGTATTAATAGAATTGAAATGTTTTGCGATTGAAAAGGAATGTAACTGAGCAAACAAAAGTATTGAAGTAATTCCGGTGACAGTAAGAAAAAATTTGACGTGTTTTTTCTCATCTCGTTTCGAATGCAGCGCTGAATGTTTAGAGTGAAGCAAACGCATTTCACGGAGTTTGCGTTCGCATTTTAAGGCTCACAGCAAAAAGAATCGCAGTTGCATTCAATAACGTTGTACGTTCGTTCGTTCAGTGCCTATTCGCTACTGAATGCTATTTTTGTGAACGTTGAACATTGCGATGTCAACAATCACCGAACGGTTGTTGATTGGCAAAGAATTACGAGAATTGAAGCTTGGTAAGAGTTTTCGTAAATCAAATAATGGTTACGATTCAAATGCGGACTCATTTCACACAATCAGATGTAAGTTATGTGCAATACGTGCGTTGTGCGTGTTTTTGTATGTTTCATATTTATTTGCAATGTTTGTCTCAAATATTACATTTCTCTTTCGTTTATTTTTCTCTGTTCATGTTCACACGTTTATTGCTTTCTAATCTTAATGTTTTTTCCTCTGTTTTTGTGGCTGTCGAAACAATTGATTGACAAGTGCTGCGAATGTGTTGTTTTCGTCGCCATTAATTTTCGTTTTAAAAATGATTTCTCATCTTTATCATGTTCTCTTTTAAAAACGAGAGACAAATAGAAATTTGGGTCACAAATCGGCTTCAAGAGTCTCTTGAACTTTATTTTCGCTATGTTTCACTAAATCTTTTTTCTCAACTTATTTCTCTATTTCTTTAGGCATCGATGAGTTTTTCTTCAAATGCTTCCAATTCGCGACGACTGCCAATAAACGCAGTGTTGTGCTTTTCATTTCGTCAATGACTGTAAAAAAGCGAATCACTTTTGTTTCCATTCCGTTATTAAAATGTGCACAAATGCACATAATTTTCAATTGTTGTTCTCGGTGTCCTAAATTTAGTTTCCTAACCTTAATTTTAGTCAATTAATTGTTGTTTATTCGATAATTGCGATAATATGTAATTGGCGATTTATGTGCGCATAAAACGATGCATTGATTGTTACATTTAATGCATAAGAAGTAACAAACTTTAAGATTGTAAAATTTCATTTTATTTATTTTTAATGTTATGTTCGCAGGTTTAAATTGCATTTTAAAATATGTCAAGGAAACACCACTGCTCGCATTTAGTTGACTCTGTAATTTTCACTGATTCATTTTACCAGCAATATTTCGATTCACTGTTTCCATTGATTTTTCTTGTTTCGATTACCGCACTACATTCGTGACGATTGACATGCCGCAAAAAGTCGATTCTTCTATTTCCGTTACAGACTTAAATATTATTCATTTCACATTCTCGCATAAAAGTGTAATTGATGCCGAAATAAGAAAAAGAAAAATATGCAGAAACCGTGTGTAATTTGTGTTCAAATGCGACTCGTAAACATTTCTTTAATCCATTCGCAAGAGTTGAGATTATTAAAGGCATATAAAATTTTTGTTTCAAAAATAATTTCTACCAAAAAAGTGATTGCGTAAGATGCGTATCCAGTATTTTAAAATGATTATATTTTAATCAAAAAATGGAATACACTTCGTGCGAAACATGCTTTGATGTAGTATGCAATGTGGCAATTTTTCATACAAATTATTATAAACGAGTCTCATTTATGCACACATTGAGCTTAATTCGTTATCTGGTTTCTTTCCGTAATAAAAGTTAAAAAGCGGTCTGCAAAATGTTTCAGAATGTCACAAATTAATTATTCAACACAACTAATTTGCATTGCAGATGACTTCAAGCCAGCCTCAGTGGATACAACAAAAACAGCAAGTGTTGAGTTCGTTGAGAACAATAAAGCAACTGTAACTGTTCCCAATGTTGACGGGTCCGGAAATGCGTACACTGTGTTTAAAGGATCAAAGAAGCCGCATCAAAAAGAATGTGTACTCATAATCGACAACGAAACTGGCGAAATAACGTTAGAACGTTTGACGCAGAATATTGTCGTGAAGAAGACACGAGCTGAAGGAACAAGTAAAGCACAACTATTACAAAGGCCAATTACTCCGTCTATGGAATTAAACGGAAAAAAGACTTCTCCTCCTTTGCCTGGCATATCGCAGCAACCGAATCATTTCGTTCCGCAATCATCTCAAAAGTCAAATTCTCCGAAACGAAACGATTGTTCTTCGAACTCAAAAACGAAGAAATCGTTGCCATTTGCAACTACTCCACAGACTAATCAACCCCAGTCGCGAAGCTCAATTCCTGTCGGTTTTATTCCTGCGCAAACACAAAACGTACGGCCATTGATTAAAGATGAAGAAATGATCGGCGTCTTATCAGAATCGTCCAGCGACTCGAGTGACAATGAATCCGTGTCAGGCAGTGATGATGAGCATCCGAAACCGATTGTGCCGAATGGAACTTCAAATGCAACTCACGTGAACAATGGTACTGAACATACGGTCGCTGAAATGTCGCCCAGCGATGACAGCTCAAGTGACTCCGATTCGGAGTCGAATTCCGAATCCAGTGATGACGACAATGAAGATGATGCGACCCGTGATAAGCCAGTACATAACTTACCTCCGAGTATGCCGAATGTTTTGAACTCAAATTTGCCAAATAACGGTCCCAGCCTTCCGAGTATGCCTAAATTTAGTCAATTAAGTACGTTGTGCCACGTTGTGTCTACTGTTTGTAATTCTTTTTTCTTGTATCTTGCAGGTCAAGACCTTCAATTAAGTGAATCTGGGAGCGACAGCGACTGAATTCACACTTTTCCAACAAATTTGCTGCATTTCTACGGATTATTATTATTATTAAATTTAATGAAAAGTGATTTTTCTTTATTGTTTACTGAATTTTACTCTCAAATGTGTTAAATTAAAGTTTGATACTCAACGAGCATGAAATACCATTGTGTTTCACATCAATTTTCAGAACCGTTAACCTAATGCTAAAATTGTTTCTATAAATTGCAAAACCCCGCAGAGACAAAATTTATTTGTCCGACTGTGTCACTTTATGGAGTTTAGACTGTACAACGGAAATTTGTTTACATTTCATTTAAATTTTCCAATGTTTGGTAAGGATTAGAGATGCTCTCGGAGGTGAATTTTCACCTCCGGCTCCGTCTCCGACTCCGAAAAACTACCTCCACCTCCGACCCCACTCCGATGATACCTCCGGTCACCTCCGACATCAAAAACTGACAAATTTTCGTTTAAAAGAGCAGCTTGCACTGAGTTCGGATCATTGACTTACCGTACTGCGCCGCATTAAACGACATGTCGTTATAAAGTGAATCCTACCTACGTCGGTATGACTCGGGTTATAACGACACGTCGTTATAAAGCGAAACCGAAGTTGTTTTTTGAATTAGTGACAAAAGTTCGTATTAATCAACAGAGACTGGATTTTATGCTTTAAAAAATCGTCGATTATGCATGCGTTTATGCCCTCAAAAATCGCCCGATTATTCCCTTAAACAACAATTAAACAAGTTCAATTAAACAACATTGAAATTAATGAAAAAATACATTGTCGTTGTGTGTTCACAACATTAACAACATGTCATTTTTCCGTTATAAAGTTGGAACGTCATTCACTCAATATTCTTTTGTATCTTGAAAAATAAACGATTTGAACACAGCGCAGTGAGTATTGACAACTTTCAACTGTTCGGACTTTGTGTGTGAAGAATTTTGATCAAAGTTGAATGTGTTAATTGTCGGGAAAATGCATATTTGACTTGTCTTTTAATTTTATGATAATGATATTGATAAATTAGATCAACAATCGGATTTTCAATGGTTTGCTTCAAAAAAGTAGTCACTGTTGACCCTTTTAGCGGTTTATAAGTAGTGAAAACCGAAAGATTCGAGTTTATGCTTTTAAAATGAAAAATCGCGAATTATGCCCTTATGCTTTACTTCGCTCGCTGAATATATAATTTTCATTAAACTGTTGAAACACGAAAATAAAATTATTCATATATCAGAAAAAATTAATTTTAATGTCGCACAATACGTTTACAATATGCTCGATGCAAGCAGTATAAAACGAAAGTTTTGAAGTGGTTACAGTGAGTCCGCAAAGCAGAATAAAATATGTCACGAAAGTTCAATTTTTGACCGTTGGTCAACGAAATTATTATTGGTTCCAACACAGCCGAGTAAATAGTGAACGCCTTTATAGAAATAGCAAAATCAACTTTTTGCGGAATTGTGTCCGATCGGTACATTTTCGCAAATTTTACTTTTCGTACGCCGCCCTCACAATAATATTTTTCAATGTGGAAATTTTCAAGTTTCTATTGTGTTCTGTTCGCTTCCAGTACACACAAACTTAAAACTCATATGGTATTCGTATACAGTAAAACCTCTCGATTACGAACACTTTCGTGCGGAAAAAAGTTGTTCATAATTGAGAGGTTCATACTCGAGAGTCAACACTGAAAAATACTTATTTGAAGAAATCGTTGATTGTCGCTTGCTTTAAAGTTGCAGTCAAAAACATTTTTGCTTCCAACTCAATTCTGGTCTTCAGTATTGTTTTTCAACGTGAAAAGCGAATACTGCTGAATGCCGTACTTAGCCGA
>NCKV01001350.1:0-10640 GCA_003675905.2 Leptotrombidium deliense
CACACAAACAATAGAAAAGAAGTAAAACTAATCGATAACTAATACCTGTCGATTGATGATGAACAATGCGATCGCAATACTCGCCACATAAATTGAGAGTGTAATTTCGTGTCCCAATATAAAGTTATTAATTCCATAGGTGCGAATGTCGTAATATTCAAAGGATAATTTCAATTCGAATAAGTTTAATAAACATTGCATTACGACTAATGTTAATATGACGAACATTTTAATTAAGTAACCGATTCGCTTAATGGCAGTTACGCCCAACATGCCGAGTATGCAAAAGTACACCAAATAAGACGGTGTATAACAATCGTAATCTTCATTAATTAACTCGATACTGTTATCAGTTGTATTCATCTTGAATGTCATTGGTTCATAAAATATCTGTCAAAATTTGGGAAAAACAACGAAAATATTGTAAATAGAAAAATATGCACTCAAACGAGTCCTTTTATAAAAGTTTGCAATTACATTAGTGACGACGTGTGCAGTAATCCAAATGATAATCATACTGATCACAATCACGATTCGAATCCAAGCTTTTTCCTGCACAGCTTGTGAAATGGATGCCAACGGTTTCGGCACTGACTGTTCGCGCGATAACAAATAAGAAAATCGATTGTGAGAACAGAAAGCGAGAAAACGAAGGCAAAAATTACGCATTTTTCGAAAAACACTATAAATACCAAATGTTCTTACCTTGCAAACGATTGGCGCTGTGCAAATGATCGCAGTGGCGATTAGAACACCGGTGTTCAGTAATAAAACCAAATAAGAAACTATTCTCCTGAGATATGCAACATAAAAATAGATGATATAAGCAAACGGTGTTGAAAAAATAGAACTGCTAACTTACATGGGACCAACGAAAAAGTAGACTAGTAAACAACAGAATAAAGTTAAAGGCAAACCGAGCAATGACACGCATCCGGTAATATCATTGGCGTTGCGATACTGTCCCTCGTAATTTTCATCTTTAAAGCTTAATGTTAACGGTGAAGTATGTTTCAAGATATTCTTGTCATTATCGCGGTTCAACAATTCTTGCCGCAATCGTCTGTTGTATTCTTCGACGTTTTTTATCTCACCTCCAGCGCCGATCAGACATTCTTTATATGCGTCCTCAACTTTGGCACCGTTCGTGTGCGAAGAGTTTGTGATCACTGCGTCCAGTGTTCCCTGTGGATACGGTTTCAATACTCGTTCGATAAAATACGTCTTCATGCCGGATAAACGGATCGCTTCTTCGCGAGAAGCACCGTCCCCGTCGGAGACTTCAAACTCTCCGTTCAAAAAGCTGAGCGTTTTCTCTGATATGTGCACTCTTCCAGGAAGCCCTCCACTTTCCATTTTATTCGCCAATTCAACGTCTTTACTGTAAACATCGAACTGCCACTGTCTTTGACCTAAAACACCTGCCAATACACCACCAGTGTGAACACCGACACGCATATCGACACCAGACTTTGTTTGCTCGCGAACCGACTTAATCGCATCAACCATGCTTAAACCCATATGTACACAAAGCACAGCATGATCAGGTCGTTCTTCGGGGGCACCACTAATGCAATAGTAACAGTCTCCCAATATCTTGATACGCAACTGGTGATACTTTTCAGAAAGTTTATCGAAGCGAGCGAACAATTCATTGAGTGTACGCACGAGTTCAGGCGCCGGACAAGTGGATGATATGGCAGTGAATCCAACGATGTCCGCGAACAAAATACTAACATTCTCGTGACGACGCATATAAATTTTCTTAAACTGACCGGTCACTAGAGCGCCCAAATCTTGTCTAATTTCAGCAGCGACGTGTTGAGGTAATACGGAGAGAAGAAGACGTTCTTGTTCCAACGATTCCTCTTCAAACACCAATTTCACTTCAAGACTTTGACATGTTTCGAGAAACGTTCTTCGCTGTCGTTTCTCGTAAAAAAAGAATGACATGATTCCGAGTAAATTAATGCCGACGAAAAGAGTAATGTTTGCAGCCAGCTGTGCGATCAAATGTTCGTCGGTTTTCGGTGAGATCGCGACGAATGCCAATTGAAGAAACGATATGGCTAATGCGAGTAAACAACAATAACGAAGTCGTACTGGAAATATAACGTATATGGAATATGTGTAAAGCAGCAGCCACGCGACACTATCACTCGGTTGACGCGGCGAACTTGTGTACAACCACAGATCACAGAATATGTGAGCGACTAGTATTAACCAAAGGATGAATGGAAGAAACGTCCAGACTCGCGGCGACGAAAACAGCGGTCCATTGCGACGTATTGTAATCGCAGACACAATGTTTACCAGCATAGTGAACACAAGCAAAATAATTTGTGGTGTCTTGCGAACAGTAAACGTCAATGAATAAAGTAATAGCAGCACAACATTCACAGTGATCACAATTGCGATCAAAGTACTAAAGTCACTGTTCTTTTCGTTTTCATAATAAACGCGGTACAAATGTTCCGCTTCTCTGTCTGCGAACGCGTATCGCATACATTGCGGCAGAAACCGCTGTAAACCGCTCTTATCAATACTTAAATTAGTTTCGCCGCGTTTTAGCAGCAGCGACTGTCGTTTCACGATTTGTGCAGAAGTCGAACGCGGTATGTGTTCCATGTAATTAACGTTGTCGCGTTGTCGGGTTAAACTCGAATCACTGCATCCATTGACAGCGTGCAGCAAATCTTTTTCGTCCGTTTCATCGCATTCGTCGACAGCACTTCTAGTGTCATTCTGTGCTGCATTGCTGCTGCAAACATTCGCGTCACCCGTCACTGGAGACACGGCCACAAATGCACCAGTCGCGCTGCCATCCAAGCGATTCATTTCGACAGCGATCAACGGTTGCTTAGTTTTGCCTTCGTTTTCAGTTCGCGAACACTTTTTCCGCATTTTTAGCGTGAATCTGTTCGCGAACACAGTGAACAGTGCATCGAGAAAGCTGTGCCCGTTTACTACTTCTGCTGTTACTTGTGAACACGCATGACTTTCTCGTCTCTCTTTTCAAACAACACTGTTCTGCGAAAAACTGCACTATGCGCTTAACTGCACCAGCAATGCAAGCAAACAGCGCATTTCGACGAGTAAAGACATCTTTGTTTCGCACTCGCAATGCAGCCTTCTCAGCGCTCGCTTTCACTCCGCCAACTCGGTTATAGCACAAACAGTTCCGGCATTTATCGTTCTTCTAATCCTTTCATGTCGCCTCATGAATATTAAGTGCAAATAACACATATTCACAAACAACTGCACTTTTCTTTTTAACTCTTCCTCTCATTAATCCGATCATTTAACAAAACATTCACTTTTCGTTCGCAATCACTAAATGTAATGCAATTACTTTTAAAGGAAATGTACCGGTAATGAAATAATTCAATGACAACATTGATATAAAAATAGATTCACGTTTGTATGTTTATATTCACATTTTCAAATATTAATTAAATGTGTTCAATGCATGTCTTGTCAAATTTTTGAGTATTGAAAATGTTTCCCAATTTTTAAGTTTTTATTTTTATTAATTCCTAATTTTCCACGTTTCAATGTAAATGAATTGTAAACAAAATGTGTACAAGGATGATATGGAAACAAGTTTACTATGCAATTGCTGTTGTTTTCGTTATGCGTTGAAATATTTATATCCGCGTTACTTTAGTCACCGCTTTCATCAATTTATTGGAACTTTATTCTCACCTCTTTTTGTGCATTCCTTGTACAAACGAAACTTCATCGAACATCGAAACGCTTTTAAAGCATTTTACATTTTAACACAGATTCAATAAATTCAATGAAATATCGCTTTTGGGAAAGTGTATGTGTGTGTGTGGTGTTGAATAAAAAGTAAGACGAGAACTAAACTGAAATGATTATGATGAACAATGTACTGAATTATGGTTTAATATATCAAATGTTTGAATTGCGCTTCAAAATTCATATTTACGAGAATTTAATGTATTTGTGCAGTGCTTTCCAATTGTGCTTTCTTTAACAAAATGCACGCAACTAAACTCTCTAAACTTTTATAATTATCAATAATGTATCTTACGTGAAATGGAAACTGAAACTTTTCTAATTTCGTACATGTTGTTGTTGTTTCTTCTCTCAAACGAAGGAATTTTTCGCTAAAATAACTTTTCAATTCAAACAATTGCTGATATTTCTGGTAAACATTTTACTCTTCGCTGTACAATGATATAATCGAAGAAACAGAAACGAATTTTTCTTTTTACTTCTTTGCACAACTTTATCTAATCAATATATAATTTTCAAGTACATGAGTGTGTGCTCTTTGAAGTCTGTAAATATTCGGTGTGACTTTCGGTGATATTTCGTGTCTATTTTTAATTTTACTGTGAAAAGTTAGCAACATTTGACAAATTTTTAATGATTTCTAAATATTTGAGATCAAAATACGTGTGCCTTGTACATTCTACTAGTTACATAGAAATTCAGATCTCTATTCACATTTTGTTTACTTAATGCATTAAAGGATATAAAAATAGTTTGAATTCAATTTTACATTTTGCTAATAAAATTTTCATTCTTTAAAGACACAGAAATGTACATTTATAGAACGTGTACACAATTTGATGACTGCAGTGAAAGCGTCGAATTCGTTTCGTAAACATTCGACGAGCGATTGCAGTTATTTGCAATTTGCGATTTGTAATTATAAATAAATAATTGCGCTGTAATTAATTAGCATATATAAGTAGCAGCAAATAAATATATTACAGAGCAAGGTATGCGTATATTTAATTTGCAAAGGTAGAGCATGCAATTGCTAATTGCTATTTATATATACGTACGTGCGTTTTCGCAACGGATTACGATGTAAATCCGCGTAATTGATATATCCGAGAGACACATACGACGAAAGAACGTCGATTTATTATTTATTGTAACAACGGTTCGCAATACGAAAGTAATTACGTTTGTTTTTCGAAAGGAGTGAAATAAGTGTATTTAGAGAGTATTTGATACGGTTTGTGCGGCGACGAAATGCAAACGTCGCATCGAATCAATTCCGCTGATTGCATCGTGTACAATAATGGAGCGAAAAGTGTTGCTTTTTGTTCTTCAAATATTATTGTAGAAAAATTGCGAGATTAGTCTGTGTAATAACCGTTCACTATTGCATTTCGAAAACATTCAAAATGTGTATTTCATATGATATTCATCGCAGTTTAAATCGACTACTCGTGACCCGATCTGAGCACTCATCTAATCTGCTGCTCGTTGCTGTTCGAAAAGAAAAAAGGTTCACGCATCACTTTCAACATCAGCAACAGCAGCAGCAGCAACGAATCGATGCACTCGATCGTTTCATTCGCATCAGTGACGCAACGGACACCCATTGAATGCCGACGCGAATTAGATTCGCGATTGCAGTCCGCTCAGTATTTTTTCTCTTTTTTACTCTCTCGCTTTTCGCTTTTTCGTACTTAAAATAGCAACGTTTACCAGTAAACGCCTCGAAAGCAAAACTAATCGCCTTTTTCTCCATTCACTCAACGACACTTTTTTTGCGCACTAACCGAACTTACAATCGTAACTTACATAAAAAAATGTTGTCCAATTCACTTTTCCTTTTTTTGTTGTGTCACATTGAATCTCGAAATTATTGACCGTAATTCAAGTCAATCAAATATGAGTGGCAAACAATAATTCATAAATTTAGAAAAAAGAACACGTAAAGTGCGATATTGTTGATGATATGAAAACACGCTGATAATAACAGTGTATGAAAGATATACACTACTTCTTGAAGTGAACATTTTGCTTTATGAAACGTGATGAATAAATAAAAACGCATTTTATGAATTATATCGGCATTGTTGAATGCTCTCGATCGTAATGTGTATTTATTTAGGCGTCAAATAGTTAACAGTACAATTTTGTGATGAGTATTACAAAATAAAATTTGCGATGATGATGTTGAGAGATATAGACTTTTAATGACAACCGCACGATTTGACGACCATGTTTTTGTATTTTTTTAAGATAACATTCGAATTATCGTCGAAATAAAGTACCATTATTGCGGACAATTTAGTCGGCGCACAACACGGCTTCGGTACGATATGCGGATTCATTAAGTGCACCAGGGTCTGCACGATAGCGTGATTAGTCGCATTCATGTGTGCATTTAAAGGGAAGGAACATTCGCCGTCGCAGAAGAATGCTGCGTAACCATCTGGTGCTATTATCCAGTCCTGAAACATCATCACTTGTGTAACTACTTGTAAATACAACATTGTGTCATTGTATGTAATTAAAATGTGTACACTACAATGTTTACGTGTACACAGATTGTGCTGTTACGTTGCTTGTTTCGTTTCTCTAATTTTGTTTATGTTCACGTTGATGTTGTGTTTCCGTGCGTTTTCGCTTACCTGCCAACCGAGATCTCTGAAACTAACGTATAGTGTCTTCTTTTGGCAACTGCGACCAGAAAATCGATCTTTCGCATCTGAAATCAATTCGAAACAAAGTTATGAATCACACATACACACACGAAGTAAATGAAAATTAAAGTGAAAATTAATAATTAATAATAACAAGTAATAAGTTCTTTATGTGCTGCATTAACAATTATTATATGTAAATTAGAAAACGAAAGATTATATAAAACGTTATGTGACCTTGTGTTAAGCTATACCGTATTCCCTCGCTTTATTCTACATGTCGGTATATATATAGTTATACCGACAGTAGGTTAGTCTCGTTTTATAACGACATCAGAATCAGAATTAATGTCGAATTAAAGCGAGGGAATACGGATATGTTCTTACTTAAATATGGATTCCAAGCATCAGAATCGGCATTGGAAACGTCATTCCTTGGTTTCTTCGCTTCTCGAGTAACTCGTCGATTGGAAGACGTTAAATAATCAATTGGAGACTGAAGAAATGTGAGCATAAACGGTTGACGATCTTTTCTTCCCTTTGATGCAACGATTCCGATTTCGTGTGCATTCAATTCTCCATCTGTGCGATGAAAATAACAGCATTATTTTATAAGTTGATAAAGAGTGAATAAAATATTGACACTTTGTGCCAGAATACTTGTGCCAGTGACAGCAACGCATTTAGCTGAAGCAGACATTCATTATCTCATGCGATGCGACAATAACGAGAATGCTAATGAAATATACTATAGTTGATATAATTGTCGTATGCCAAAGAAATCGATACTTCGCGTGTCACTTTAAAAAGTTAATTAAACACAGATTAATTAACCGTTTAAAATGTGCATCGATTATGCAAAGCAGCGACAAATTAGGAATTAGCGAAATTTGTTTATATACAACTTAGTTGATAAACGTGAACAAACAAAACATATTGAGAGAAACAATAACAAATATATATCATATCATCAAATAAAACGATCATGTTATGTATATTTTCGTGAATATAAATAATGTTAAAATAAACGAGTTTTGCGAAATGAAAAAGTATACTATGCATCGAAAACGTTTTCTTGACAACTTTTGAAACAGTGAAAAGCTGTACATACTTTAAGTACGACTGACAGACAGACTGACAAATAGCTTTTTGTGAACGTGTAAAAGACGATGTGTATCTTCAACATTGTACACCGATACTAAATATGTTACCACTGCATTCATTCTATTAGATCGTAATTGACAGTAAGAAGCAAATAAATGAGTTGTGTGTATGAACACAGCTGAGATGCTTTCATAAACACATTTGCATAGAAAAGTGAACGCAAATAAGAAAACAGAAATAGAGCAGAAAGTGAATATACAGAGTGCATCATCGAAAACACATGAACTTCGTGTTGTCAGTACCTTGAATGCGATCTAAAATTAAGACGTCGTTAGACATTTTACTTTGCACTGTACTTTGTACTTTACTTCACTTTACATTTCAACAATCGATTTGTGCACACAGCAAACATATCTTCGAAACAATTTATTTTACCTTTTCTTTTGTTTCATATTTCACAAGAAAATGTAAATGTATTGTTTTTAATAGTATGTATCTATGTTATCAAAAGGAGAATTTATTACGTTAAAATTTGCCTTTTGCTATTTTCGTAGTAAAGAAGCGAAAAAGAAATATGAAAGATAGAGCAAAAAATGAAAATACTTTTCAACTGTTTTCGCATCAATTTGCGAGAAACAATATTTTTAGAAACTCAAAATGAAAAGGAAAACGAAACTAAACAGTTTTTGAAAGCATCGCTTACATTAGCTTATTTATTTTAATCACTTGCGATCGTGATCCATGTTTTTATTTTTAAACACATACTTAGTATTTTTGACTCCTTGTGAATGTATTTCAAGTGTGCACTTGAAAAGATAATAAAAACAATGTTTTATATAAAGAATATTAATTACTTTCACACAAAATAAATGTTTATGTCACAAATGAAATTAATTACATTTGAAATACTCAAGACTCGTGAATTAAGATCACTTCATTCTCTGCATTTGGTTTACGACTATGGTCACAAGTAGTGACTCACTAGTTGTCAGGTGAGTGGCAGCTAAGAATGCACTGTTGACCTTTTTCAAAATAAGGTCACATTTTTAAAGCCACAAAACGGAAAAGTAAAAGTAAAAGGTTAAGCGCCGGTTCGATAGACAGCGTGTTTTATTTCAACGACATTCTGGTACCAGTGAATTGATGGACGAATACATCACTGGTCTATGTACACAAAGAAAACGTAAAACAACAAGAAAACAACGCGATGTGAGATACATAAATGTATACCGAATATATATGTGTTATAATGCAATACATTTGTATCGATCAATACTTGGTGTATAAATGAAATAATAATAATAATAATAATGTTATTATGAATCTAATTGTGATCTTTTCAGATATGATTGCACAAGAATGGAGAGGAGCGAAGACAAAACACACACATCTTCGAATTGAAATCTATAGAGAATGAAAATAATGTAATCTCGCCGATGCAACGAAATTTGGTCACTAGAGAATTGTTCATTCCTTACGAAAAGGAACAATGGTGTTGATTGCTACGATGACACTGTTAATTTAAAACGAGTTACAAAGAGAATAGAAATGAAAAGAAAGAAATGAGAATTAACTTTCGTACTGTTAATGAATACATTTGACGAAAAAAATTTCAATTTAACAAACAAATGAGAGAGAAGATTAAAGCGCGCAAAATAAGTTTCGCATTTTTTGGTCGCAACATATTCAGTGTGAAAAGTGTTCACGAAACAATTATACGCTAAATTAGTCGACTATTATATAATAGCAGGTTATTCTGGTGCGATGCATTTCATTGATTTTTCGCAGCGAAGTAAAATTTCGGCGGAGAAAAGTTGGAGTTCGAGTGCGAATACATGTCACATATTAAAGTGAACATTTTTATTGTATTGTGTGCATGTGTAATTGAAAAGATTGTGATTTCATTGAATTCTACTTGTTTTTTTAATTTTGCCAACAAAATGCGAAGAAATGAGCGTGAAATGATTGGCAACATGAAGTGAAATAACTTTTCACTGCATAAATTTGTAGGAAAGCGAAATACATTATTTTTGGATGCTTACCACAAAATGTTCAGCCTGACTTCTGACATTCACATCATTCTGCAAACCGTGCAACAACACAACCGTACTTAATGTGACTTTTAATATTTATATCCAAAACTTAATATTTCAAAGGTTTAACACGCAGTGCATAACATTGGCAAAACACATTCTTTGAAATATATTAGCAGTAACTATTTTACACACAAAACACATTTTCTGCAAATCGACACAATTTTTCAGCTGACATTGCATTGAATCAATGGTGTACCGTTTAAAAAAAACGATAAATTCAATAAAATAGAAAACAGAATAACTTGAAATCGCTATTCAATGTTTACATTGACTATGTTACATATGCAAATGTGGGTCGCTTTGTGTTCGAGACCTCGAAGTTTGAATTTCGAGATGTATTCAAAATAAACACAACATAACGAGCGAACGTAGCAACTGTTCTCTGTTCTCAGTGTCACTGTTATATTTATTTAATTGGAGCGCAATTAAAATACCAGAAACACAGCGAAAATCCTTTAAATAAATAATTATGTGTGTACCAAAAAGTGAGCTAATTCCTAGATTTCGCCTTGAAACGTAAAAAGTGAATAAATCACAGAGAGCAGAGTGACTACAAAATTAACGCTTGCTTTACATGCTTTTGTGATCATTTTTCATTAATATTCGAATATTAACGATTCCATTACTGGTGGAGCAATAATTTCGCATTAAATTTGTCGCCAACTTTTCTAGATATTAAAATAATATATTATCTCATTAAGCATAAAGTGAATGTAGTTGTCAGTTCACGTCCCGCGGTGATCGATGAATGTATATATGAAAATATGCGCAAAACTGAAATCACATTATTTACATGAACGCATTGCCATAACGTTGGCAAACCTGCAATCAAAACGTTTCCACAGATAAGAACGAAGCAAATTGATTATAAATTGATGCTTAAATCGGCTGCAACGCAATGTCAACAGTGATTGCGTGCAGAGACACCTTTTCGAATAAAAACAAACATTAATTATTTCAACAAACAAACGATAAATTTGCAGACATCAATACACCCCTCGTTAAAGGAGTACATTAAATG
>NCKV01001352.1:0-10622 GCA_003675905.2 Leptotrombidium deliense
CTTTTCTGGTGACTTATTCCGCATCCAGTAACTGTTGCTTTGACTCTACACTTTTCCTTAATAATAAATTACAAGTCGCAAAAAAATAATCACAAATTTGCACGAAAATAACGAATTGTTGTTATCCATCTGACAACCACAATTTAAACTTCATAAAATGTGCTATTAAACAGGTGTCAGAAGTCAATAAATACTTGATGACTGAGAAATTGTCATATTTTTAGTTTTAGAACATTAACTATGTCAACATGTGGTGATGAATCATGATTATTGAATCTTTATTAAAATTTAGAGCAACGAGAATATGAAGTTACAAAAAATAGAAAAACAATCAGAAAAATGTATCAATTATAAAAGAACCTTAGTGCTTTTACAGCTGTTGGTGTCTTGGGTTTGATATTTTCTGGAAAACCTTTCTTCACGTTTTGATGTGTATACAGATGAGTGAATGGGTTGTTATATACTAAACTCAATTTTTGACATATAAACTGCAGTGATAATGACGTCGTTAAATCATGAACAATAAAAATATCTTGCGGCGAATGTGAATACATTACTTTTTTAGAAAACCAATTTAACATGAAAGGTGTATCTGATTGCTGAGTATGTGACGTTCCAATTAAGTTGTACACTTCTTTGTTGCGTAAATCAGTTTCCTTTTGTCCATTACTGCATTCGTTTAGATTCTCGTCACAGGCATCCGCAGCACCCACAATTTCTTGCATTTTAGCTAAATTTTGTGACGTTTGGAAATCCTCGGTATTTATGAATACGACTGGTTGTTTGCAATTCTCGAACGAATGCTTTCTAACAGGATAAAGCCAAGCGTCCAAACAAACTCCCACTTTAAATCTTTGGTCTCTTGTTAAAGCCAATAAAGTAGTTGCCCCACCAAAAGAGTGTCCCATTAATGTCAAACGTTCCATGTCGAGCAAATCTGTAAATCCGGAGTCATAGTCGTCATTACCGAAGTTTAGCCTTTCAAGAAGATCAACAGTTTCACTGCACTCTTCTGCTCTCTTTTGCAGTTTTTCAGTGAAAAAGTCATACGCATTGTCACTCTTCTTCAATTGTTGATGACGAATCCATTTTATCGGTTCATGCCTGTCAGTTCCAAACACGATGCTGTCAGAATTTATTGAAAATGGTTCACAAATAAAATCAATGTTCGCTGAAAAAGTTGCGCACGCAGAACAATCACGGTGTTCAATTGCTGATAAAAAATGAGAAAAATAAATGATAACAGTAAACGATGGCAGGTGAATACAATACCTGCAACAATGAATCCATAAGAGGCGAGTTCTATACAAATAGCTGAATAGCCTGTGCGACAAGAACCCCAACCGTGAGAAAATACAATTACAGGTAATTTTTTGTCATTCACTTTCGTTGGTTTTGAGTGCCAAAGACATGGCATTAAATGGTTTGCCAGCTGCCAACTGCTCATCTTTTGCATAAATTTGTTGTTAAAACCAATGACTTTAGAATATCCGAATGCGTACTCCTCGTGCGGAATCATTTTTGGCCACAACTGTTGATTCGATATCAGCTGTTGACGATTATTCGAAGTCGGATAGTAAAGTCGTAGCAGAAGCGACGTAGTGAGAACATCCTTGCAACCGACAGTTTGCAGCGGACCAGTAGGAAGAGGAGTATGTTTCCGTCCGTTTAAACAAATACTTGTATCCCTTTTGAAAACCATTGATGCACTACGAACACTGAAACGAACACTCGCAAACGACGTTCGTAATGAAACTCCTCTTTTCGAGGACATTTGCAAGGAGACAACAAACAGCGATTCGTGACGTCATTCTTTGTAGTACATCCGCATCAGAACAATGAATTTATTAATTGAAATCTGTACAAATTCAATTGCGAACAATTTAGCGTCACATTGAACATTAAATAAATGCCATCGATCACACGCAAACATTTTATTTTCGATTTATATACAGCAGTACTGAAACCTTGGCAAGCTAACATTTTTTACATCTCGATCGCTTTTGAGGAAAGCCTGCTTTTATTTTTTTGTAGTGATAATTGAGAAATGAATGAGTATTTGGTGTAATCGGGATGTCCAAATGACTACAAATGAAATCCAAAGACAAGCCTGTCGTTAAATTGAGTGCAGTGAAACGATCTAAAGATTGGTTTTTTGTAATCAATTTTCTCATACACCAACAAAGGAAGAAAGGCAAATCGGACGGACTGTAGTGGTTTGTGCCGCTCAGAGTGTACACATTTCGCTCTGGAAATTCATTGGTAAACTCATTCAATTTGCGATCGGAATAATGATGTTTTTCTCGAACAGCTTTTCCAAATCTTGATGAATGAGAAGAGACAATCGGCGGACTAACGATCTCTTTAATTTTTCGTAAACTTTCTTTACTTTGAAACTTTTCAGAATTTACGAATAAAATTGGCTGACACAGCGATTCGAATGTTTCCTTGCTAATCGGATACATCCATGCATCAAGACACACACCAACTTTAAACCTCAATTCGGAAGTCAACGCCATTAATGCTGTGGAAGCACCCATCGAATGACCCATAACAGCGATGCGATCTAAATCGAGAATTCCTTCGAATTCAGTTGGGTCTAACAGTTGATCGATCAGATTCTGCACTTCGACGCCGTTGTTCAGAGCTTCGAAAAGATCTACAGCTCGACTGCATTCTCGCACTCTTTGATATATTTGTTTATTTCGAATCGCGTACTCATTTTCACTCGACTTCAATGTGTGGTGAGGCAACCATTCAATAGTAACTTGGGGCAAAAAAGTTTTTCTCTCCGCTATTTTAGATCTGCTTGTATTATAGTCTTCGAATTCATCTTCTTCTCTCATATCGTTCAAATTGAATTCAGACTGTGTTAATCTGGCTGTCGATCCATACATCGATAAATGCACATCTTTTGCGTAAAATGTGCAACAGGCAGATGCGTCTCGATGTTCAACAGCTATAATAACTTTTTACAAAAACTACAAACATTGGAGAGAATGTATACCTGCGACTACAAATCCATGGGAAGCAAACTCGAGACAAATGGAAGCGTAAGTAGTGCGACATCCTCCCATTCCATGAGAGAACACCAGCAAAGGCCATTTTCTTCCGCCGTCTCTTAAAGGCTTCGCATTCGGAAGACACGGAATAAATGTGTCTCCATTCCAGCGATTTACTAAACTGAACAGCGTTTTGTTTGTAAGTTGTTTAACAGTCGCATAGCCGATTCGGTAATTTTCGTGTGGCATCCAGTTCGGCCACATCAAATAATGGTCACGCATATCTCGAGATTGATTCGCAGCTGGATAAAAAAGTCTAACCAAAACACCTGTATATCTGGAAGTGCCATTCATAATGTCACGACATCCAACAACAGTAAACGGCCCTGTTGGCATTGGCAAATGCTTTCTGTCTCCCTCTTTCAAATTTCTGTCTCGTTTTCCTGCATTTTGTTTCGGCATTTTGTTGAACACTACTTTATTTGATTTTCCAAAAGAACAACTTGCGAAGAAAATTACTTCGAAATAACGGTTTATTCACACAAAATTAAAAAAGTTCTGAAAATTTGCAATTATTTATATAAACAAAGACTGAGTTTGCGTAGTACACCAACAAAATCCTTCATTTGTGACACGAAATTTGGTCATTCTTTAACATACAGTGCAAAACAAGCAAATTTCACACTTCACTTTCACTGTCTTATCAGTGAACACATTTGAGTAATGGAACAATGCACACGTCGTTCACTATTGAAGTCATTAACGCACCTGTTTGTCGTGTAAAATAGAACTTTATAGAGAAAGAACCGGAGAATGAATAAGATTATTAATTGGTTTTTACTGCAAATAACAAAGAGAAAAAATGTATTAACAACGCATCGCTTAAAAACCGGACTCCGATAGAAAGGTGATTACGTATTGCAGAGATCACAGTTAATTGGGTTCACTTTTATTGGATGTGTGTCACACAACCTTCGCTGTGAATGAGGAACAGTTGCGATTCGCTCTCAAGAATAACAACAGTTTCGTGTTTTCAATGAAAAGTAAAAATCAAGTTTCGCTAAAAACAAAATAAACACGACTTCTTCGCTTCTGTACTCTGCTTATTCATTGCTTAAAACTTTAAATCGTTTTATGCATGCTTCGCTTGCATATTACACACCTTTGTGTCACAAATAAAACACAAACTTTATTCAATTCCATTTGTTTACCATATAAGAAAATAATCGTGAATGAATATAATGAACTTAGCTAAATTGTGAACAAGCTTGGAATTTGCAAATCACAATTTTGCATTAATAGTGCAACTACAAAATGTTTCGAGAAAACACTTTCCAGGTGTTCATGAAATATGTTTCCCATGTAGAATCAAAGACAGAAAAGGACAAAGTTATTGCAAGTCGATGTAAAGCATCGAACATTCAAAAATAAGTTAAATATATATGTTTCAACAAAAGTTTGCAAATACATTTTTACATTTAATGGTAGCGCAAAAACAAACCTTAATTTACTACTAGACACAAAACAAAATTTAAAAAACTAAACACCGAACAAATCCAAAACTCCTTCATCTTCGTTAAGGTTAAAACAGTAATCTTTGCTGTTTGGAGGTGGACTTAAGCGAAGCAAAGGTTGTAAAACATCCGCTGTTACACAATCCAAATTTTCTCGTTTTTTCCGAGACAATTGCTGAATTGTATTATTAATCGCTTTGTTCTCAATATTATCTTCATCAGAATGCGACGGACTTTTACTTGGGCTTTCGATTTCCTTTTCTTGTTGTTTTGCTTTAACTTGTGTTTGTCGACTTTTCACTGGAGTCGACTGTTGTCTTTTTGACGAAACAAACAAATGTTGTTGAGCAGCTCTCCTCGGAGACAACTGCCGTAGTTGTTGTGTTGCAGCTTTCGCTTTTGTTGCAGCTCTAGTACCGTGTGTATGTCCAACAATTTCTTCTACTTCTTCCTTATCTTTCTTTACGTTTGACTTTGTTCTTACTTTCTCAGCCTCTTCGTTAGATTCTTCTTCAGCAGGACTCACTGACATTGACTCAGTCATTTCTTGTGGAGGAACAGGAGTAACGACAGCATCTGTTGCAGCGTCTTTGTTAACTAGTAAAACATTAATTGGTCCTCCTCTTGATTTCAAATGAATCTGACACTTCCTCCTCTTTGGTTTCGGTTCTGACGAAACAATTGATTCTTCGTCATCATCCTCATCGGGCAATGGAACTTCTAGATGAGTGTCACTTGGAGCTTGAATAACCAACAAAGTATGTCCCGGAAAAATATTACATAAATCATTATGTTTCACCCATGAAACTATTTTGTTATCAGGATCGTCTACGATATTACAGATAGACTGTTTTGCCCAAGAAACATGTTGGTCCAATTCCATTTCTTTCTGATCAAGTTCAACCAATTCTTCTTTTAGATTTAATAATTTTTCGGTAATCTCTCGGGTGTTACAGCCTGGACCAGCGCCGAGCCATTGAATCGAGTTTTTCGACTTTTTCTCAATTAGTCCGATGCCTTCCAACACATTAGTTATATCGTATATTCGTCTTTTTTGTCGAACTGCCAGTGTATCCGCAGCCTGAAAAAACATCATAAAGTACACCATTACAAATGGTTGATAATCTTTGGTAACAAAGGATAAAAGGTACATATTTTTTTCTCATATGCAAGAAAACAGTTTTGTAAACCAAAACACATCAGTGACGGTTTGTAAATTGTAAGATACATAAATATAAACATAACCAGAAAGTAAAAAGAGAATTAAGAACGTACAACTTTAAGGTCCAAAACTCCGTCTTTGGCATCCTGCAATAATGACACAAACCGCGTGGTCAGAAGCCCTAAGCTTTTCTCATGTCGACTGGCAGCTGAATTATTGCCGGCTTCATAACTATTGCCGTTATCGCACAAAATACCGTCTTTCGAATCGTTAAGCATTGACATGAAACCAGGAGCCAAAAGAGCCAAATTTTTATCTCCTCTTGAACTCATTGTGTTACTCCCTTCAAAATTACTTCCATTTCCGGAATCAGACATTACTTAAAAAAGAGCGTTTCAATTTTTTAGAGAAAGAGTTACTTAAAAACCAATGTCTTGTTATTCGAAAGTAAAACCGTTAAAGTACCAAAAAACTTGAAAATGGCGGCGATTTATGTTTAAACAGTCATTGCAAGCAATCGATATAATCGACACTCCAAACATCGATTCATTGAGTATCGTTTTCATATCAATTCTTGTTGTTCACATTTTGTAAGAGAATTGCTGTCAAATGTTTGATTTTTTTGTGCACAAACCAATTACGTTTCAAAATGGAAGCATTTGAATAAAAGACTGGTAATTGTGACTCCGCACCGCATAATTGCGGACTGGGTTCCGTCTTTCCAATTACGTACTGATTCTCGGTGACGAAAACACTAGTTTTTGGTAAGTGTCTCTCACATTCGTTAATATATCTCGAATAGTTAAAAAGAACAATTTTATTTTAATATATAAAACAATGAGAACAAAGACAAACAAGTGATGATTAATTGAATACTAGATAAATTAACTACAATTCTTCGTGCTTTTCCTTATCATCTTCCTTCTCATCCTTTTCTTCCTCATCTTCTTCTTTATCATCTTCCTCTTTATCGACTTCAGCATCCTTCTTTGCCTCTTCGGCTGCTTCAGATGCCTTCTTTTCTTCCTCATCCATCCTTTCTTTCACTTTCTTCTCCTCTTTTCCTCTTTCCATAATTTTCGCCGCCTCGGCATCAGCTTCTTCTTCGCTATCTCCAAGCAAAATGTTGTCAAAAATGGTTCCAGCTTTCACTTGCCACAAGTCCAAACCCACTGCGCAAATTTCCTTCATGTTGTACAGTTTATCATCAGGAACGTAGTCAGGGTTATCAATTTCTGGGTGAACCCAAGCACCTTTATAGTCAGGGTTGTCGATTTCCTTAGGTTTCCATTCCCCTGTTAATGAACAAATTAATATTTATTTCATTGCTTAACATTCATACCTTTGAATGCAGGGTTGTTAATCTGCGGTGGTTCCCATTCACCGTCCATTTCATCATCCCAATCTTCGGGCTTTGTTGCAGCTGGATCTGGAATGTATTCTGGCTGATCCCAATCTTCTGGTTTCTTGTCATTTGGATCTGGAATCTTGGCTCGGTCATCCCAATCTTCGGGTTTCTTAGCGTTGGGGTCTTTAATCTTTTTGGGAGCCAAGAAGTTCCAGTCAGTTTCGAGGTCACCCTTTTCAACAACTTCTCCATCAATATATACTTTGTAAGTATTGTCGGGCTTAAGAACAAGTCGATAGATATGGGTGTACACGTCGTCTTTGCATTTGATATCTTTGTTGATCAAAAGATTTTGTCCTTTGTAGTTGAAGATAACGTGAACCTTTTTAGTTCCCGGGCCGCATATATCAGGTCCGAACATTATTTTATACGGAGACTCTCCATGAAGTGTTGGTTGATCCAAGCCACAGTCAAATAATTTAAGATAACCGCCTCCGCAGTCAATATTTTGTTCGTGTTTAACTGTTATTCAAAAACAAGTTTATCATGAAGCACCTGTTCAATGCTTTTCAATGATTATATGCTTACCGGTGAATTGCACGACGAGATCTTTGCCTTCATTTGAGAATGGTTCAAATTTACGAGAAATTGCGTAGAAATGTGCATCTTGCGTCGTTTTCAAACCCTTATCTTCATCAGCGTCACCAAAGAATTTGCCGGCAGTGCATTCAAACTTTCCATACTCTTTATTGGCGTATTTCGACTGCACCCAATTCTGTTCCCATTCACAGTTATCGAAATAATCTTTGAAGTAAATGGTTGCAGAACTAAGCTGCAGTGTTAAAAAAGCAGCAAAAATTACAGAAGACCACATTTCGAGAAAATGTTGAACAGACGAACGAACTCCGTGTACACTGTTTCGAAAGTGTTTCGCGGACTGCGAGTCAAGCGTTAAGCATTTAAAGAACACTAAAAGCTGTGCTCTGCTTCCAAGTGGAAGCTGTTGATTCGTTACTGCTATTCCACTGCAACCAATCAATGTATTACAAGTCTTGTTCAACAGCTGCAGTCGCGCCACGCGTTCCGACAGCTTCTTATTTCACAAATTTCCTGCGCACAGCGGAACGCCGGTCGGCAAATTTTTATCCGCAGACCACTTTTATCTATTGTAATCAATATTGAACCTCATATTGCACTCTCTTAAAAATAAATTTGCAATGTTATCTAGCCGCGACAAATATTGCAATGGCAATGTTAACATAACTTGCGTTCAGATTTTGAGCGACATGTCTCACATTTCAACGAGCATATCCGTCACTGTGAGTATCGATCGAGGAACGTGAATTGAGGCACTTTTGATTTGCTGTGATTGAAAGTGTTTTCGATCAATATTTCACGTATTTGTATGAATTTGTAAGACTTTGCCAAGTACATCGTTAACCATTTTTTAGTGAGTGAATGAATATGCACCCACTTTTATTCCAAACATGAACTGCTTATGTATGTGTGATCAGAAGTATACAAAACAAACATTTGATGATGTCAGTGCATTTGCTTGCATTTAATTGAGAGAAGTTAAGTTGAATAAAGCACGAAACGGAACAACTACAATGCAATCGAAGCAGATGAGAATATTCTCGAATGTCTAATTTTAGTAATGTCACAGTGATTGCAGTGAGACAGTGAATTGTTTATTCTTTTCTGTAACGACTAAGTTATGGTTACTTCAATTTTACGTGACATTAGCAACCAGTATTTTTACTTTTACAGTTTGTTAAACGAGGAGTTCACTTTCACTCGATAATCGCCATTTGAGGATGTCTCACATGTCGAGTGATGTCCACGAAGAAATGAACAATGAAGACGAACAACAAATCGATAATTCAGCTACGATTTTAGAGAAAATAGCTAAACTTTACGCGGAAAGGTTGCTAAACGATATAACTTTAGAAGTTGATGGTCATCAATTCGCCGCTCATCGTTTGATTTTAATTGCATCGAGTGATGTGTTTCAAGTAATGCTCATGAATCCAAAATGGTCCGAGTCGCAAGAAACGAGAATAGTACTTCACGAAGAACCAGAATGTGTTAAAGTTTTCCCCGAATTTCTCAAGTACTTGTACATCGGTCGCATAAAAATAAACCATTTAGTCGTTCTGCCGTTGTTGACTTTGGCTGATAAATATAACGTTAAAGATTTGGTCAAATTGTGTGTCGAATTTATGTGCAATCATATCGTTTCAGGTGAGTAAAGCAAAAACACTTTTATTTTCGCATTAATTTGAATTCACTTATCGCAGCTGCAAAGTACAATTTGATAGTCAGTTGGTTGCAATATACACTTAATTGTGGACACAAAGATGTTTATGAAGCATGTGTTAAATTCGTCAAGTTTAACTTCGAATTAATCGCTAAAATGGAAGATTTTGGAAACCTGGAAACTTGGGTATTAATTACATTCCTTCAGAAATCTGATCTTGTCATAACCGATGAGTACACATTGTTTAATTTTGTCACGTTTTGGTTATCTGTTCAAGAATCTAAACTAAAAGATAATTCTAAAATGGAACATTTAGTTCAGCTTGTAATGCAGCACATCCGTTTTCCAAATATGTCTCCAAATCAGTTGGCAAATTTATTATTAAATCCATTTGTAATCACCTATAAGGAATTTTTTGTCAGTCGAATGTCGCTGGCGATGGCTTTTCACAATAATAAATTAGAGGAATATTTAAGTTTGAATACCGATGAACACTGTTTTTTCGATCGTTTGCCAAAGAAGCAAAAATTAAGTCCGACTTCGAGCTCTCTTCTTTCAATATGCTTTTCAGATTCAAATCAGTACACTCCTCGACTGTATACTACAGAGAAATGGGGTTCGACTTTAGTCATTGAAAATTACCGAAATTTGCCTATATATGGCGTTCGAACGCTGGTGTTTCAAACACCTTCAAGTCTTAAAGAAAGTGATCTAAAGTTGGCTCACTGCAAAAATGAATGGGTTGTTGATTTATATCCAAAAGGAGTTTGGTTCAAAAAGTTTCTACTTATTTTGTGGCAAGGAACACTGGAAATGCCGGAATATGTTTTGAAAACCGTCAGACTGTCACTGACGTCGTTGTCCGCGTGTAAAAGAGTCAAAATTGGAGTTTTAATTTATGGAAAAAAGAATGATATCGAACATGTTTACAGTGTTTATCAGCGTGAATTTGTGTTCACTGAAAAAGAGAAAATGTTGAATATTAACAACCTCGTTCCGTTTGAAGAGTTGAATCCATTGGCAACAAATGTCCGATCTCCGTATTGCATTGGCCCTAATAACGACACCGTTAAAATACAAATTGTTATCACTCCTGTCTGTTTCTGAATCGTTTTATTTGTAATCACTTACAACTTTTTGTGTCCGAGTTTATCAATTAAAAATTGCTTTTTAATTAGTCTGATTTATAGAGTAGAGCAATTGTGCATTTTTACGTTTTAGAAAAGTGCATTGCGAAGTGCGGATGCACGTGGAAATCGTTTGTCGGAGTTGCTTTAAAATCAACTTTCCACTAAAAATGAAAATGATTTACACGATGTTCAAAAAAGTTGCGTTA
>NCKV01001353.1:0-10622 GCA_003675905.2 Leptotrombidium deliense
GTTAAAAATGCGCTCATTAGTTAGGTTGGTCGCAGAGCAAATATTTTCTTTATTTGATAAGGGGATAATTGCGCTGTTGCGAAAATCTGTTGTTGAAGCTCGTGGTAATGGTATGGGATGGTAACGCTTTTGAAAAAATTTCATGGGAATGGTATGGGATGGTAATGAAAATTTAAAAAGTTTGTGGTAATGCTTGGTAATGGTAACGAAAGTGTTACCATGCAGACCTCTAATTCAAATGTGTTGACACTTGTATACAACCATGTTACGGTTATTCCGATTACAATACTTTCGCTTAAATAACGACATGTCATTATAATTCGAGTTATCACCTGGTCAAATTCACTTTACTATGACATGTCACTAGTATTTACGCGGAAGCACGAAGTTAATTCTTTTTACATTCACATTGTGTGTGTAAATATAGTGCAGTACAATAATGTCATTCTGTAGGTACATCTGTTCATTCTCAATGGCACTGGCAGTGCTTAATTCAATTCCTTGTATTTGGTTGGATGGCAAATGGATAAGCGATACAGTGGTTTTCTTAATTCTCGAACGGACGTCCCAATCACTAAGAAATTTTATTTCAAATAGCTTCACAATCTTCGGCACAACGATAGTTATCATGTGCGTTTTTGTGGGTATATATAACGCGATCAAATCGTACGTTTAACGGTTAATGTTTTAATGCAAGTGAAAAATTGACGATAAAGTTAAAAATACAACTGTGATTGTTAGTGGAATTCAGTATATTGAGAAGTTATGTAGACTAAGTGGTATGAATGCATCTAGTCATTCGTGCCCTAGTCTTCGTTTAAACCCAAGTACTCGATCTTTCCACATATGCACGTGTTTCTGTTTTACAGACGTTTAGTACTTCAGTCGATTGTTTATCTGCTTTAAGCAGATTTTCTTCTGAACAGACTTCTTCTATGGGAGGATACATTGTTTCCAATCTGTACGGTGATCTATAAACTCTCCCGTTTATTACTCTTGTTCTGGAATCAACGGGAACATTAGAGACAGGAATTTTCACTATTGGTGTTGCAGGGCGCTTCGTAAATGGAGAGCTAGCTTTCAACATTTCCGAAGCTGACCTCCTTTCCGCACTGCTATTCATCCTTGTCTGAGACAACAAACGTTTAAAATCGTTGATTGTTGTTGGTTTAACCTGGCCCAAACGATCTATTACCAAGCTGTGACGACTGCGAGGACTGACTTGGTTTAATGGGGTCTCCCCTGCCCAGCTTTGTCGTTTTATTTGCTCCTGAGGTGAACTTGTTAGTGGCACTGACTCTGCAAAGTTTAAAGAGGTACTGGAATCCTTTTTTGCACTTAATTTCTTTTTTGATGTGTGTATTAAAACAAGCAGATCTTCAGTCGATAATTTGCTCTTCTTGTTATTAAATATATCAATATTCGTTACTGATTCGAGAGAAGATTCTGTCGAGTCCTTCTTGTTCATGTTATTATTGTGAGAATTTAGTTTATTTAACTTCTTCATCTCTAAGGCAGATCTTTCGTGTTGTATATTGTTGTTATCTTTGATATTTGTACTCTTCAGATCGGCGTTACTTCGCGTTCCTTCGCAACCGTAACTTCCATTTTCTTTCACTGGTCTTTCATTCGGACAACTTTTTTTCACAATTGGAGCTTGTGTGGAATTTGTCGTTGTTTTGATTGCCTTGTTTAGAGGACTAGATATTCGTGGTTTGCTTACACTGGGAATAGTAGCCGCACGACTTTTTGATTGCTGTTCATACTTGTTAAGATAATTCATTGGATGTCCATCACGTCTACGACCCATTGAATTTGAAGCGTAAACTATTGTTTCATTTTTGTCCAACGATCTGCATTTAGAGATTAATGGTCGTTTTTGTACCAACGGACAATAACGATGAGTAGGGTATAGTTTTGTAGTTACATTTAAATTTAAGTCATCAAATCTTTCATTTGGTGTATCGAAAGTAGTAAGCATCGGTGAATCAGAAGGATTTACATCACAAACTTGAGATTCCATTTTAATTGCTTTTGATTTGTTAAAACTCGATTCTCCATACATATTAAACGGAACAGGACTAGATTTCTTTTTCTTTGTAACACTTTCTTTACTTTTTGAAAGGCTTTTCGACAACGTAGTTAAGGACCCGAAAATGTCTTTAATTCGAAAGCGTTTGTAAGAACCAAATGAGAGTCGCCGCTTTTTGTTTACTGATTCTGAGCTGCTTGACGAGGATATATTTGTCTCGTCACAGCTGCCTTCCGACGTTGTGATGGGAGCGCAAAGCGATGGATAAGTATTCGCATCAATCAAAGTTTTTGACTTGAAGCGTCTAACAGTTTCGCTTCTTTCGGACTCAGACGCAGTAAAAGTAGGAGAATGCGAATGAGACCTCGAACTGTAAGAACTGCAATTCGATACCGAATGTGCTTTCTCAGTCACGAGGCTGCTGATTCTCGTTGGTGGAGAAGGAGGATATCTTTCCACTGATTTACGTGACATCCCAGGAGAAGAACGTTCAGTCTCTGTTTTTGAAAGTATACTGTTGATACTTAAGTCTCCAACAGTGCTTACAGAGCTGATGGAATCTCTTTTCCCTTTACATCTAAAACTGCTGTTCGGTGTCATTAGCAACTTGAACTTGGGACGATCACGAAACAAACCACTGTCTGTATGCATTGAAGTGTAGTAACCATCATTATCAACTGAATAAACTGATTCTAATTCATCATCTTCTCGATTGTTAGAAAGTTTCAATTGGCGCTTCTTTAATCCCGGTGAATTTGTTTTTGAAGTCACAGTTTCACAATCAGACACAACAATTTCTGGAACAATATCGGGAGTAACTGTACGTGAAGAGTCGTACTCGAAGCAATGAAGCCATGATTCTGAATTTCTATTCGCAATTTTCATAGAGACCTTAGAGTTGGAGCGGATTATTACAGTATCTTTATCCTTCATTTCTGTTGAATTTGAAGAAAGACTTTTCGCGTTACACACAGCGGACGAAATGGTCGAAGAATCAGATAAATGTTCGTTAATTTGATGGTTCAATGAATTCTTCACTGTTTGTTGGCCACAGCTTTCAGATATCACAGAATCGTCTTCAATGGAGCTACTTGAAATGTTTAAACCAGTTCTCAATTCGCCAACAGAAACTACGTTGTCTGAATCAACGGATGCATGAGTACTACTGCTGGCACTCCAATTTCCACTAGAAGATCTTCCATCATCACCAAGTTTACTACGCAAAGGTCCTCTCAGTTTAATGCCAGTTGACGACGTTGGCGAAACAGCAGAATTAATTTTAAACCTTTTTGAGTGATCGCAAGAATAATTATCCAATACACAATCATGAAACTGTTCCTCTTCATTGTGAACTTCAACCTTAAGCTGCACTTTATTCCTTAATGAGGTAGAAAAATCAATTATCCTTCCACAATTGTAAATTTCTTCTTCATTTGTCTCGGTCTGACAACAATTGTCGATTCTCTGTATGCTTCCTTCACTTTTTCGTCGTAATTTTTTCTCGTTTTCAAAAACAGTCACAGATTGAGCATCGTTTTCGCAAAACGTATTTCGTCGTTTGACAATCTTTCGCTTATCTTTTTGTGGTAAATTCTTCCTCCGAATTAAAAATTCAGACTAAAAAAGTTGGAATTGAAATCTCAAAAGCTAATGGAAAACTTACGTGTATCAGCGACCTTCTAAATGTAGACATACGTTGAAAACCACGACCAGAAGTATCGATAGGAATGTATGACGATGGATATTCTTTAGACAAGGCTTTTGATATCTCGTTTGGAGAAGGCAATCTGTACATCGAATCGTCGTCGTTTATATTTTCTGTATTCGCGGACATTTGTTGTGACATCGGATGTTTATCATTGCTCAAAGCCATTTCGAATTTGAAAGGTGGACTTTTTGCTCTCATCACAATAATGCTGTTCGGTAACTTTTCTGCAGTTTCAAGATGTGCGGGCTGCAAATCAATTTTTGAACGCCTAGTTTTTTATCAATTTGACTTATTACCTTTTGTGTTTCAATATCCATAAAATCCATTTCTCGACTAAAGTTTTCGAAATAAATTTGACAACTTTTATCTTGAACATTATTCGTGCTATTTTCGATTGAACGCAAGATAATTTTGTGCGGTGTTTTATTTGCAAACTGGTAAAATTCTCTCGTGAATCGTGATCTTGTTTCTGGCTTCAACAAGTTTGTTTGAATGCATTGCTCTCTCTTGAAGTGATTATCAATTTTCATAAATTTATTTAAGTCAGCCACCGCTAGAACGAAATAGAATAAATTAAACTAAATGATCAATCATTTGTTCAAATAATTAATAACATGCAACCACGTTTGAATTGAAATGTAATTTTTCAATGTATTAAAATTAAGATTCTTTTCCGGTTCAACGTAAGAAACGAAGCACATTCAACCATCGTTTCTTTCAAATTCACAATCAACAATTAAAAAAGGAAACATACACTGCTCAATGTACAGTGTGCACTTCAAGTTGCAAAAAAAGTTAAAAATGGAATTCAAGAGGAAATATTCGGCAATAAACGAGACAAAGAGTGGGCGAAATGAGGCCATTCATTTATCGTACTCCCAAATACTGGTCACAGAAAACAGCGACCGGTTCTTCATCATTTTCTTGTGGTTAAAGTGCACAACGAAACTCAGTGATTCGTTACATTCAGGTTCACTGCATAAAAGTCAAGTGACACTTTCATTCACATTTTTCGTTGTTCTCAAATTTTCTCAAATTAATGGATAACAAAATTAAAGCGCATTAAATCTAATTTACTGTGTTCCTAATTAAGCTTAATTCACTTCACAGTTCACTAATACCACAAATAAAACATTTGGCAATGAGGCAAACATTTACAATTTACACAACTCAAAGTTATGTTGTCAAACAAATAAACAGTCTTGAATTTCCTAAATTGTGAATCAGTATTAAATCATAATGTGAATAAACCGGTTTCAAATTGGAATCAAAATACACTTTACTCCGTAATAAGAACCTTTGAATTAAGCAACTGTCAAAAATGCTTTAACTTCACAGAAAGTGTACTTTAAATTAGACTAGTTCTATTTTATTTTTAAGTGTTGCCGTTTCAGAAGTATTTCTGCACTAAATATTTACAGAAATATTCATAGTGCCATCGCTATCAAATTCAAAGTTAAACATTTTACCATAGTAAACACTAATGCAATTATGAACTTAAGAATATATCAATTTTATTCTAAACAGTTTATATTTCGGCGTTACCGTCAAAACAGTGTTGTTTATAATTGTGCAACATTTTAAAGTCTGTACTGCTTTGACTCTGAAACACAAAGCTTAGAACTCACAAGTCAAAGGTAAACAGCAGAAGAAATAACATGAATTCGTTGACAAAAAGTAAAAGGTATGTTTCTTAGAAAAACTCAGTCTACTTGACAGCGTGTTAAATAACCACAGAATATCAGTGTAAAATTTATTCTAAATTAATGAGCACCAAAAAAAGAAGCGAAACCACTACTAATATATGTAGTTTATAAACGAGCCTGTAGGAAAAGCTATAACTGTCGATTAAATGACAACGAGCTGTGCAGTTTCTCTTCACAAAATAGTGCCAGTGCCATTGTTCGCATGCAACTAATAAAAAGGACACTCCATGAACTCATTTCACGTATAATTTTGATGAGTTTCAAAGCGAAAAACGTTATTGTCTCATTTTACAATAAGTATAAATATTCGTGTTTTTGTCACTTCAAAACTAAACGTGAAATGAGTAAAAAGTGAAATCACACAAAGCAATTATGTTAAAATATTGCAATAAACAGAAACGAAGCGAATGTGATCCCATTTTTAGAAAGTGCACGGCAAAAGCACAGTAATAGTGGTGAAGCAATAATTCTCCTCACATTACATTTTCTGCTCGATTCTCAACTTAACGAACGTTTCTCTTACGAAGAGCAGCAGGAATTCGAAAGTTGACTCGAAAGAAAAGTTATTTTGTCGGCAGAAAAAAGCCTTACATAAACAATTTTGCTGTTTAGAATTTTTTTCGTCTTGTTGTCTATGAATTTGCACAGTCGAATAGAATGAGAAACGCAAATATCCTTCATTGTGCAAACAAACGGTCAGTGAAACCTCCATTTCTGCAAAACACTGAACCAATCAACAAAATTTGGAATAAATGTCAACAAGAAGTAAAGTAACCGTTGCAAATTAAGCCGAAACAAAATATTTTCAAAGGCACAAAACTAATGGTTAGAAAAATAAGTGAAGATGAAATGTGTTTGATACAAGGTAACAAGAAATGCATGCATTTGTTTACAGTTGTATCAAAAGGACAACAAACGAGGCGAATTGAGCCTGCGGGTATTCTTTGCTCACATTCCATCGTGTTCTACAGGGAATGTGTGCCCACTGTGACCTTTCGCAATAATTCTCTCATTTGCGCTAAAATCGCTTTCCGCTCTCAGAAAGCGGACGATAGAAATGCTTCTCTGTGCAACATTCACAATGGAAACAATTCGCAAACTTTATTGTAATGTAATCGTTACTCAATTTGAAACCGGTTCTAAACAAGCTTCGATTCACAAAAGAAATGGGTGCAAACAATGGATGCAAACGCGCTTTACTTCGTCAATACAAATTGAAATTTCGCTGTTTCACCGCCAGTAAAGCAGCTGCAATTATATATACGTCTCTTCGAATAACACGCGTCGCGCGCCCGTACGCAATCATCTCAACGTTTGTCCCGAGCAGCTGCGGAGACACGCATCACAAATACACTGAAAGCCAGCTATGGTATATGCTGTGCAGTACTGCTCTAGTAGACCGCTATTTTTAGTTTCGTTGGTCTCTGGTCCAACGGTTTATTCCACAAATACACATTCCTTTTATAGGTGTTAACTTTACTTACGGACTTTCACATGTTTTGCATCCAACTTCTGAGTCCGACAATTCAACGCTTGTACTCGTTTACGAAGACCGATCGTTCGTTCCATAATTTGTTGACATTCATCTTGAATGTCGCTCAACACTTTTTCCGAAATAACAACCAAAGAAGCAAACTGACGCAAAATTGCAACCAAAGTGTTGTTCGCGACTGTTTCCAGTTCGCATAAGTCGCTGACGACTGGAAAAGGAGCGCAACTTACTCTCACAGGTTCGACATGCCACTGCAACGAAGGCATTGTGTAAAAAACAGTTTAAACATGAACCGCGGCTACACAGTTTCTATCTGTAACGTTGCATTCACTCTCCAAACTTGCAATGAACTGTTCGTTAATTTTGAATACGCGTTCTCCGCAAAACATACTCAAGTCAGCGCCATCTTTTACGGTTAATTTCGCGATGCAACAGTTGTCAAGTTGTGCTTTAAACTTATCTCATAAAAAATTTTACAGTTACACTTTAATTTGATTCAGATCTGCGGTGTCTGTAAATCAATAAAATTTTGAGCTTGAGCTTCAAATTGAAGAAATATACTTATTATCTTAAGTGATGTGAATTTAAGTGCAAATTTTGCAAAATAGCAATTATCTGAGTAGTGAATTAGACAACACGGATGGACACATATAGTGTCGTAAACACCTTTTTATTATGTTTTCCCTAAATAATCGTCCTATTTTTTTTCTACTTGTTAAAATGCTCACCTGTCTGTTCATAACAAAAGAAATTACGTTTTAGGTACAAAGTGATAGATTAAGTCCTAATAAAAGTCTACTTTTAATAATCATCTGTTAACTTCACAAGTTTATTAACCTCGTGTGAGAGTAAGGCGTATATTATGTTGAATAAACAAAAATACAGAGAACAATTTGACGTTTTTTGGTTGCCGACAGTCAGACAGTTTATCGGTGTTCGCAATTTTGGTAAATATTCTACAAATCTAAAGAATCATATTATTGTAATTATTGTAATTACATTATTTTTATTCAAAATTTTATTTATGTATTTGAATTTTTATCGACACGAGACTAAGAAATCATTGTGTCACAATATTGTGTAATATTATTCTTGTTATCTGGTCCGAGAACAAATTTCAATAAAGTGAAACCTGTAAATTAAGACCACTAAGAAAATACTGATCCATATTTTCAAGTATTCTTACTTTTGCAGCTTGAAAATGCACTATGAACGGCAGAATTTTAGAGGATTTAGTTTTTAGGTTTCTCAATTTACTGGTTTCACTCTAGTAAAATAGTTTTTATGGCAATATTTTGCAATTTTTGTTAACTAATGTTCGCAGTATTTGTTTTTAAGAGTTTTGAGGAAGCACGGCACTATTATTACTTTTCATGCATCTTTTCGTGCATTAGAACATGTAGTTTGATGTTTCATTTTTGATACATAAATATGAATCGTACATTAATATTTGGCAAATTTATTTTACATAAAATCCGCTTTTTACTTACTACTCTCATTCATCTATTTTCTCGCTTCTTCTCCATACTAACCCAATTTCGCTGTTCGATGTATATATAATTGTATGAACATGCTTAGCAGTAGTTACGTAAAATGCCAGTCATTCAAATATAACGTTAATTAACTTTTATTAAGTATTACATAACTGAATCAAGTAATTCAACTTTTAACGCAGCTTCGACGGCGTCAAATTTTTAAACTTTTTTGAAGTAACAGCAATAAAGGAAAAGTCCCCACATGAAAGGCGCGTGATTCACTATCAAAATGTTGCGCTTTCCTAAATTTATGTTCCAAAAAATTCGTCCAGTTCTTGTACAATGTTCGACGGTGGGTAAGTATACCAATGTTTTATGTATATGTATCAGTAATTTATATAAACAAACTGAACAAAATATTCAAAATTGCCTTAGTTCATATTTCACATCTGGAGGAGTATCAATACTGTGCTGTGTGAGTCTTTTTAGAATAATATTTATTTTCTTCATAACCTGTTCGTTTTATCGCGCAATTTTTTAATCCAACTTTTCTAATTGCTGACAAGCTTGTAGGGTTCACGTTCACTGCACTTAAAATGTTGTCGCTTTATCAGCAGAGTTATGTCACTTGAAATCTCTTCTTAAAATCTGTGTTTTTATGAACTTTTCTGCTCTGTTTTCGCCTAATTGGTCCCGGTGTTTTAAAAATATTTAAACCGTAGAATTGATTAGAATACTTAAATATGCATACTTTATCTACTTAATGACGAAAAATTACGTGACTTTAGTTTGTTTATTGATAATTTTTCTCATATATTTAAAGGTCATTTGAAATATTTATTGTGATTGAACTTTATAGCTACAATGGTAACTATTGGTGATACTGTTGCACAAAGAGTTATTGAGAAGAAGAAGAAACAAGATTACAAAAGGACTGCTCGTTTTGCAGTTTTCAATTTTTTTGTTGTGGTATGTAACGTTTGCATTTTTTATTTTTCACTTATTCCTAAATTTAGGGTCCCGCGTTTCGCACTTGGTATTATACTCTTGAGCGTCTGATTCGTCGAACGAACAAATGGGCACCTCTAAAAAGAGTTCTTATTGACCAGGTATTGTACAATGCAGCAAAAGTTGCAACGTTACTTGTGTCACCATAGAATTGCACACGTTTTTCTAAACTGTGGACAAATCAAAGTATTAACTGAAATTATTTTTCCAGACGATGTTCGCTCCTTTTTTTATTGCCGTTTCAATTCTTATTCTCGAATTGATGAAAGGAAATAATAGGACGATTGCCCTTTATAATCTGAGGCAAATTTATCCCGATATTCTTGCCAATAATTATAAGATTTGGCCTTTCGCACAACTTATTAATTTTTACCTCGTTCCTTCGAATAAGAGGTTTATTACTTATTCTCTTATATTTTTAATATTTTTCATCAATATAGAGTGTATTTCGCTTGCTTAATTAGCGTTGGTTGGAATATATATTTTACATGGAAAATAGAATCGAAAAACGAACAAAAAACGAGTACATCGGCAAAGTGATTAATGTGTTCCATTTGTTACAACTAGAAACCATAATTTTGGACACGCTTTGATATATGGTTTTGTTACTGTCTATGATATAAATTAAAGTAGCAGTTAAGTGCTAAATTAAAGTTTTGAAAATTCTGATTTCAGAAATCAAGATTTTTTGTCGGTTCCCAAATTCTAGTTTCTACTTATCATTTTTAAAGACCTTCCAAAGGTTTTTCAACGAAACTTATTAAAGCAATTTCTTTTCATAAATAATGAAAATATATTCTTTATTATACAACAAATTATGTGAAAGAAATGACAAAATTACAGGAATTGATTAATACAGGAATAACGAAATTGATGATCACAGGTTGAGTGCACTTATTGCATACATTAAATTAATAGGAACACTTTCTCTAAACATTGACGCATCGAGTACAGTCGTGAATTGTGCTCTTATTTCGTAGGAATGGAAGACATGTACAGTTCACACAATAACTATTTAACAGTTGTTGCTTGTAAGTTGATTGATTGTCTTTTATTGTCGCGACTGAAATGTGGGCCTTAATCTAAGCTCTCCATATACCCACATATTCAGCCTTTCAAGCATTTGTTGCCACAAAGTTACTTCTTCTCCTGTTGAGTCCATCCATTCCACTTCATGACCACAGTGTTTACCTGCGTCACA
>NCKV01001354.1:0-10609 GCA_003675905.2 Leptotrombidium deliense
AAGGGAAGTGTAAGCACGAAGTGACCAGTTTGGAATTAATGGATAAGATGTGCAAATATATTTACGCAAAGGATACTACTGACAGAATTCGAACTCAAGCAATTTTGTGTCACATTTATCACCATGCTTTACATGATAATTGGTTTGAAGCACGAGATTTAATGCTAATGTCTCATCTCCAACACAATATTGGCAAATCAGATATTCCACTGCAAATTATTTATAACAGAGCTCTAGTTCAACTCGGACTTTGTGCATTCAGACATGGAAATATCAAAGACGCCCATACCGATTTGCTTGACATTCAAATCCTTGGTCGTGCTAAGGAACTTTTAGCTCAAGGTTAGTTGTATCTTCTGTAATACGGTTTTTACAATTTTTCAAACTAGGTTTGTTGCCAAAGCAACAGGAAAGAACACCTGAGCAGGAGAAACTGGAGAAGCGACGTTTATTACCGTTCCATAAACACATTAATTTGGAGCTCCTTGAATGTGTGTACCTTGTTTCAGCAATGTTATTGGAAATACCTGACGTGGCTGCAAATGAATACAGTGTTCGTAAGAAAATGATTTCTCGTTCGTTTTACAATCAGCTCCGGAAAAATGAGGAACAACCGTTGGTTGGTTTACCAGAATCTATGCGTGAACATGTTGTCGCTGCTTCCAAAGCAATGCGTGTTGGAAATTGGAAAGCTTGCAGGGATTTCATTATTAATGACAAAATGAATTCGAAAGTTTGGAATTTATTTCATCAACCAGATAAAGTTAGAGAAATGCTCGTTCAAAAAATCAGAGAAGAATCGTTGCGAGCATATTTGTTCACATACAGTCATATTTACGACAGCATATCTCTGTTAACTCTCAGCGAAATGTTTGATTTGGAGAAGCCAACTGTTCACAGCATTATTTCGAAAATGATTATGAACGAAGAATTAATGGTTGGTTATATTTTTCTGTAAAAGTTTTATATACTAAACAATGTTTTTATCTCAGGCTTCTTTGGATGAACCAACTCAAACGTTGATTATGCATAGAACTGAACCGTCGCGCATTCAAGGTTTAGCTCTACAGTTAGCTGATAAAGTTAACACTCTCGTTGAACACAACGAAAAAATTTGGGAATTGAAGCAGACCTCTAACTTTAGCAATCAGTCTAATAGAATGATGTTTTCAAGCGGTAATCGTGATCAAAATCAAGGATATCGAGACCATGGTCAACGACAAGAACGCGGTTACATGGACCGCTCAAACCGGGATCAACGTCGATCTTCACAATACCGAAATTAGAAATACAAATAAAATTATTCTGTCTCTCGTACTTTATTTGAACACTCAGAATTTCATAGCGTGCGGATACATTTTGTTTCTGAGCTGGAAGTAAGAACCCAAGTATGAAAACATTAATTTCTTTTCTGGGTGTTTGCGAATCACATCGATTAACTGCTTGTCGATTTCGATTTGATCTTTTTTGCGCTGTTCGTCAGGTTTATACCCTTCAGCTTTCGTTTCAAAAATATCGCCTCCTTCACCTCGCTTTGATTTCGCTTTTTTAGACGTATCACGTTTACGTTTGAAATATTTATCGTTTACGGTATCTGGGATTTTCACTGATGAAATATCCAATTTCGTACTCGTTACAATAGTAAACATTTGATGCATACGACGCAGTGGACATCCGTTTAATTTCATCGGTCCAGTAACCAACAACAATCCACTTGGTAATTGCTTCAAAACAACCACTCTCTTTCCCTTGTGTCGTCCTGCAAGTATAATGACCACTCTTCCCGGTTCTAATCCTTGCTTCAAGTGCCTTCTATGACGGCTGAATGTAACATGTCCTGTTCGCACTCGTTTCGGACGATCTTCTGTGGGATAGAATTTCCTTTCTTTCTTAACTCTAACCAAACGTTTTCCACCGTTCTTTTCTCCGCCAATTTGTTTCACAATAAACTTGGGTTTTTTCTTCAATAAAGTTTCCGCCGGCACAGATTTTCTCTTAGCCGTTTTCACTATTTTTCTCCAAAGAGGTCGGATCCTCGGATGACACATCAACTTGCGGACATTTTTCGGAACCTCTTTTGTTTTTTTCGGTTCAGCGGGAGCAACGCTTTTCTTCGTTTTCGGTTTCATGATACACGTTGTCACACAAACCGAAATATTCTTTTCGTCACCTTTCTGCTTGCTAGCCAAAAGGAAAAGGAAATAGACTAATACACATGCGTCTTACTTAGGGATCATTGTAAAATTGAAATCTTTAATCGCGTCACCCAGCGGCGGTGATTTATTTTTTAGATTTGCATTCAGCGATTGCTTTTCAAATGCACACAGTGGGGTGTGTTTGCACACTTTTAACTTTATTAAGTATTATGTGTACTTCGTTACAGTGTCGGTCTTATGAATTCATCTGAATTTCATATTTAATACCGGAGAGACTGTATAAACTGGAGAACATTGGTGTCGCTTTATCAAAGCTTTGCAAAGTTCCGATTCGTTGAATACGTTTAATGGGTGTTCGCGTATTCGAATATTTCCTAGAGGTGTAGTTCGCGTGTTTGTACGTTTGTTGTTAGTTTAATTTAAAAATGACCAAAGATAGACTTCCAGCGTTAAGAGCTGTAAGAACAATTGCTACTTAGTGAGCTTGTTATTGTCATTTGTCGAACTAGGCTCAAGCAGAAGACGAAGAGGCAACTGTTGTTGTTGTCACGGATGAAAAATACAAACACATAGATGAATTTTTCCAAGAGGTCAGTTTATACAACATGCATGCAAGAAAATAATATAAGGTGAAATGTTCGCAAAGGTTGAGGAGATTCGGGAAATAATCGACCGAGTACAATATGACGTTGAAGAAGTTAAAAAAATTCATTCTGCGGTTTTGTCCGCTCCGCAAACAGATGAAAGTAAACAAAACTTAATTTAAATAGCGTAATAAGCTGTATTTAATACAGAAATTAAGCAACAGTTGGAAGATATGATGGACGCAATTAAACGAAGTGCAAACAAAGCGCGAGCCAAAATCAAAGGTAAGTTATTTCAATTATTTGTATTTATTTTAATTCTTAATGTAGTAATGGAACAGAATGTTGATCAGTTTGGAAAAATGAATAATACTTCAGCGGACTATAGGATTAGAAAAACTCAACATTCAATGCTTTCTCAAAAGTTCGTTGAAGTGATGACGGACTACAATCGAACTCAAGCTGATTATCGTGAAAGATGTAAAGCAAGAATTCAACGACAGTTAGAAATAAGTAATTGCTTTTTTATTGACAACTAATACACGTACACTTACACCGTGTATTACACATTTTTTACAGCGGGAAAAGTAACGACGAACGAGGAACTGGAGGAGATGCTGGAAAGCGGAAATCCTGCAATATTCACTCAAGGAGTACGTTGTTCTGCAATTTACATTTCTAACTAATCTGTTTCATAGATTCTAACAGATACACAACAAGCCAGACAAACATTGGCAGATATTGAAGCCAGGCATTCAGATATAATGAAACTTGAAAAGAGTATTCGGGAACTTCACGACATGTTTACTGATATGGCTTTACTGGTTGAACAACAGGTTTACTATGTCCATGATTTTTGAAACTTCATTATTTTAAGTGATAGGGGGAGATGATTGATCGAATTGAATATCATGTCGCAAATTCCAAGAGTTATGTTGATAAAGCAAAGCAAGAAACCTCTAAAGCTGTATTGTATCAATCAAAAGCTAGACGTGTGAGTATTAGCGATACAAAATTATCATCACTTCTATTTAATTGCATGTTTCTTCTGTAGAAAAAAATCGTAATTTTCATTTTAATCTTAATTCTAATCGTTATTTTGGTTTTGATTTTGTTTTTCACTCTGAGATAGATTTTTAAGTTCATTTTAAAGATATGGTACATTCACTTCGAACTCCTATGTTAACCAGTGAGCATTATAGTGATTTCACTTTATGTGAACAATTTTAAATGCATGCCTAACAATACTTTCACTTGTATTTCAGGGGCTGTTTAGTATAGATCTCCAGTTAAAAATCGATCCAATCTTTTTACCGATATTACGACTTACAACTCCTTTACTCCGAGCTGGAATTTATTAAAAACTGTCACATATCGTTAATTATTTTATATTTGTTCTCTACAGAAGAAGTTTCTAATTTTGATTTGTTTGAGCATTGTGGCCGTGGTAATCGTCGTTAGTATTATATCATCGATTATCCCGCAGTAATTAATGTCACAAAATTTTACTTAAAAACAAATGTGTCACTGAAAATACTAAAATATGTGAAATCGTTATTTATTGAATGTAAATAAAGCATAACAATCGCTATTTCTTAGACAACGCCATTCCAATACCAACCAAACCTCCAATTACAAGAGCAGCTGTTCCTCCAACAATAGCCATTCCTTTCAAACTTTCTTTCGCCATTCTTTCCTTTATTATTTTTTCTAAATCTTGAGCTTGTCTGTTGTTAGGCTCAGCAGCTAAGAATTTACGAGTGCAGTTCAGAGCTCTTGGATAATCACCGATTCTTGTATTCGCCACCGATAAATAGAACAGGTAGTCTCTTTTTGCGTCATCGTCACCACTGTAACACAGTTGCTCTAACAACATGATTCCTTTCTTCACTTCAGCATTGAATTTGCTTCTAATCAACGCCCACGCATATTCGAACATAGTTCTGTTGTTTACCGTTCCATTATCTCGTTCTTCATAATATTTGCGTTCGAATTTTCGCAAATCTTCGCTTGAAACGCACTCCTCTAGTAACGCTTCCATCATTGACAGCGAATGCAACACTCATATGCGCAGTGACGACTATGCGCGTTCGCGCGAATGACGCACAAACTGAGAAACTTCTTTATTCCGTTTATTGTCATTTTTTCATGAACTGCACACATCACATCAATTCAGCGATCACTGTTGTCGTCTTCTTTTAAAAGCACTATAAATACCTGCGACAGCAGCAGCACCTAATCCAGCTGCAAGTACTGCTACTGCACCGCCAACAATCGCGATTCCTTGCAAACCTTCACTTTTCAATTTATTTTTGATTTCACATTGTAACTCGAGAGCCTGATAATTGTTTGGTTCGACAGACAAAAATTGGTCATTGCATTGCATTGCCCTGCTGTAGTCTCCGATTTTCGCATTCGCCACAGCCAAATAAAATAAGTAGTCGCGCTTTGCTTCATTATCACCAGTATAACATAATTCTTCCAGTAAACGAATACCTTTCTTAACACTCTCAATGTTCTTCTGAGCGATTAAAGACCATGAATACTCAAATTTTGTCGTACTGCGAATGTTTCCCTGTTCTAACTCGCGTAAATAATTTTCTTCAAACTTTTTAGCCTCTTTCGCATCAATGACAGCAGAAAGCAGTCCTTCCATTTCGACGTACAGCTCAAAGTCTAACAACAATAGATTTTAACGATCAACTGTAACGTTTAACTAAAAAATAGTAAAGAAATTTAGATATACAAGTGACGGATGATAAAAACCTCATACCTCGTTTCAATATCAAAATACAGTGACTAACGCGCATGGCTTTTAGCTTAAATGTTAAAAATTAAATAAATAAATCAGGGTTAATTCAATGAAATGTAAAACATGCAGAATCTGTTATTAAAAACAGCACAGTGTTAATATGTATAATTTATAACAAATATTGACCGCTTCTATATCGAAACCTAAAACCAGAGAACAGAGAGTAGTTTGCATTTCATATCTCGATTCTAATGTGGAAACGGTCCGTCAATTTAAAGCTCAGATTTTCACTTATTTGTGTCCTAAACGAAATGAGCGCAAAAGTTTTCTTTTGTTGATAATGCGTCTTGTGAAGCCATTGTGGGTGAATCATGATGGTGAGTTGTTGTTGAGTTACAGTGTATGACGGTAACTTTTAAGGGCATCCAATATTTTCTGTGGATATTCACCCGGATGGTAGTCGTTTCGCGACTGGTGGACAGGGAGCGGATGCAGGCAGAGTTATTGTTTGGAACATGGCTCCGATTATAAATGAGGCAGACGAAGGAAAAGAAAATGTTCCGAAACTTTTATGTCAAATGGACAACCATTTGGCTTGTGTGAATTGTGTGCGATGGTCAACCAACGGAAAATATTTGGCGTCTGGCGGAGATGATAAAGTAGTGTTTATTTGGTCAAGTGCTAAAGCCAATTCAAATAGCTTCGTATGCTCGATGAATCCTGAACACTGGCGATGTGCTTTCACTTTGAGAGGTCATTCCGGAGACATTCTAGATATTAGTTGGTCTCCGAATGATAATTGGTTAGCTTCATGTAGTATTGATAATAGTGTAATTATTTGGAATGCTACAAAGTTCCCAGAAATGTTAACAGTTTTGCGTGGTCATACTGGTCTTGTGAAAGGAGTTTGTAGCGATCCTGTTGGAAAGTACATCGCCTCTCAGGCTGATGACAAAACGTTAAAGGTGTGGAGAACGAGTGATTGGAAAGAAGAAGTTAGCGTTGTTGAACCATTTGTTGATTGCGGAGGCACAACGCACGTTTTAAGACTTAATTGGTCTCCTGATGGTCAATATATAGTTTCTGCTCACGCAATGAATAATAGAGGTTCAACTGCACAAATAATTGAACGAGAAGGTTGGAAATCTGACAAGGATTTTGTGGGACATCGCAAAGCAGTAACATGTGTACGTTTTAATAAGAACATTTTGTCTAAAAACATAAAAGGAAAAGTGCAAAAATTCTGCTGTTTAGCTATTGGCAGCAGAGATCGCTCTTTATCTGTTTGGCTAACTACGTTGAAACGTCCTCTAGTTGTCGTTCACGATCTCTTCGGTAATTCGTTGTTGGATATTGCGTGGAGTAACTGTGGATCTAAACTGGCTTGTTGTTCTTGGGACGGAAGTGTTGCTTTTCTTGAGTTCGAAGAATCTGAAATAGGAAAACCATTGTCTCCAGAAGAAAAAAATGCATATATGCAGAAACTTTATGGAAAGTCTTTGCATTCTGCGTCTAGTGTTTCTTTGATAGAAGATGCAAATATTTTAAAAGCTCGAGAGGTACACCAGCAAAAATTGTCGGAAGAAACAAAATTGAATGGAAATGTTGAACCTGTTCGAGTGATAACCAATGATAGTAGAAGTAACACGGCTTCTAGATTAATGAAAGGACCAACTGATAAGCAAATTGAAACAAGAATGCCGGATGGTAGAAGAAGAATTACCCCATTGTACATCCCTCCTCCAATTGATTGTGATGGAATTCCAATACCGTTTAATGTACAACAAACTACATTCAGTTCTTCCAGTGAAGCAAAAACAAAGATTGTAATCGAAAAGAGAGAAGATACTTCTAATGGCTTTTCAAAGTCATTTTCGGCTGCTGAGGAGATGAACAATTCGGTGAACTTACCTAATGTTGATAATACTCCGATTACAGTTGTACAAAGTAGTGGAACATCTCTGTCTAAAAGGAAAGCTGATAAAAGTGCAGAAAAAGAATTGAATAAAAGAAAACCTGGAAGACCATCGCAAGGATCTGCTGTTAAACAAAATGTGTCTCGATCACCAATCGTGTCGCAGACAGAAAAGAAATCTAAGAGTGAAACTAAGAAAAGCTTGTTACAGTTACCTGCGCTGAAAATTGAAAGAGCTTCGTCTATAAAAGTGGATTTGTTCAAAGACCTAAACAAGAAACAATCGGTTGTTGAAGTGGAGAATAATGTTAACTCGAGTTCTTTAAGCGCTGTTCGACTGATGAGCAGCGAGAATGAAATGGGTTGGGAAGTTTTATTGTCTGCCAAAATATGTGGAGTTTCTGTGTGCGAGTTTCTTGTTAGCGTCGCTTGTGATGATAATACGCTTTCCGTGTTCTCTACGTTAACAGGTCGTCGGTTGCAACCACCGATAGTGATAACGTCTCCTGCTGCTAGACTTACTTGTGTGAAACATTATCTGATGTTGATTACGGTTAAAGGATCGTTATGTCTTTGGGATTTTGGGAAACATCAGATAATTGTGAAAAATGAGTCTCTAGTTCCGTTGTTTGCATCGACTTCGAACGAAACTAACCTTCTGAACACTGGAATAACTGACAATGGCTGCCCGCTTATTTCACTGACCAATGGAAAGTCATACATTTTTGACGTTTCATTCAGTACCTGGTCTCTTATTTCAAATGCTACAGATGTGCTCTCTCAAAACTCAGATTTCAAACCTCCTTGGAAATCAGAACCTTCCGCTTTTCCTTTAAGCGTGGTGCAGTCACAACACAAGTATGAGTTTATTTACATAATGCTTAATCTGATCTTTTTACTTTAGGTTTATGACAAGTGTGAATAGTTCTTACATTCAACAAACAAGTTTACATCAGAGTGCCACATTAAGTTTCATTGACCAACAATTAGCAGCGGCATTTGTCATGGGTTCATCAAAAGAGTATAGATTTTGGCTGCTTGCTTTGGCTCAGTCACTAACCAATGAAAATATTGAATCGCGTTTAAGAGAAATATGTCAGTATTTATTGGGTCCACCGTTTAAGTCGTCGTCGAGTAAGTGGGAGAACTCAATATTAGGAAATGAAAAGCATTCTTTACTGCGCGAAGTATTATCAATAATGACTTCAAATTTGCGTCTACAAAGACTTTACACGGAATTCAAGGAACAGTTGGATGCAATAAGTTCAACAATGTTGTAGTGTATTCTAATTTCATTTTGTTTGCACGTTTGTTAAATCATCGTAAATCATCAATAAATATCATTATTTACACATTACTAAGTAAGAATAATTTTAGTTTCAATCAGCAAGCTTTTAACGATTGTTGGTATGCAAACTTCATTTCCTGTTTTGGTTTATTTTCAAAGAGTGCTGCCCGATTTTGGACTTCACCTCTCTTTACCCAGTGATGATATATTCGAAAAGCACAACCATCGATTGCCTGAAAATTTTGGTTACTCAAACGTTACATCTATTATTCTCACTTTTCTAATAGTTTTAATTCTGTATGGATCTAATTGGAGAATATCTATAGACATCGGCTCCGGCGTGTATTTTAGTCTAGTTATTCTAATCATTGCTCGTGTTACAAGGATCGCCAACTGAAATGTTTTCTTAGCGTTAAAAGGACCACTTCGCGTTTGCTTAAATGAAAGAATCATGAAGTAAAATCAATTAGGCAATTGTAACTGACCATCACTTTGAAAAAAGGATGTTGTAAGATGTCATTTGTTTTCAGCCTTTTCTTCGGATCAGTAACAAGAAGTTTGCGTATCTTGAATAAAATAATTGAAATATGTTTAATTACAAAGAAAACTAACAAGATCCTTCGGCTGATCAGTTATATGATCCCATTCTGGACTGCAAAATTCATATTTTCCTTCCATTATATTTCGAAGCATAATCATTTGTTTACGGTGCCAAAACGGAGGGAAGCCGACAAGTAAAGTATACATAATCACACCACATGCCCACACATCGACTTCTTTTCCATAACCAGAGGCATTTTCATACATCGATGAACGGAGCAACTCCGGAGCTAAATAGCCAGGAGTACCACATAGATCTATAAATCAACTTGATTATTTGCTGGTATGACTTGCGTAAATGGTACCTGACAGTGTCTCGTTTGGTTTTAAGACTTTAGCGAATCCGAAGTCAGTAATTTTAATATTCATATTATCGTCCAAAAGAATATTTTCAGGCTACACGATAAACACGACTCCGTATTACCGCACCAGTTATCATATGTGCTTGTAGACACGGGAAGCAGTTTTCTCGCGATTTTTCCCGCCAATTAATCATTAATAGGCATGCTACCACGAGGTACTAACACACTTGAAACATAACCGGTTAATAGACGTGTTAAAGAAATGTTAAAGACGCGTTTGTACCTCGCGTTACCATTACGTAGGAACAGAGTTCAAGCTGCAAACACATATACTAACTAGCACGGTAATACGGTAATTATCGTAATATATTAAATAAACTAACCTTAAGATCTCTGTGAACAACACTTTTAGCGTGAATAAACTGAAGGGCTTCGAAAAGTTGTCGCATGATTGCCCTAAAATGAAATTACAATAAATATTAGTAAAATATACTAAATTAACTAAAACTTTTAAAACACTATTAAATTACAAAAATGATATAAATTACTTAGTCTTTTTTTCAGACAAGGCAACTACTGAGGTCAGATAATCAAATAATTCTCCGTTTCTGCACCTAGTAAGAAATATAATTAATATAAACTAAATTCATTTTTTTAACTCACAATTCGAATACAAGAAATATATAAGTACTCGATTCAAAGACATCGTGAAGTTCAACTATAAAAGTAATCGCAACAGTAAGATACATGTTCAGATCAAAACTCACTTATATAAGGATGTCCAGCAACGATTCGCAAAATGCTAATTTCACGCAGAGTTGCCTGTCGCAGCGTTAATCCTTGAGAATCTTCAAGATCAGCACTAACATCAATTATTTTTGCTGCAAATTCTTTTCCAGTTTCCTTTTCGATGCATCGACGAACAGTGCTTGATACTCCTCTGCAAACAAAAAATGCAAATGATTATAAAACAACTATTCACATATAAACCTTCCAAGAACTTCTTTTGGAG
>NCKV01001355.1:0-10603 GCA_003675905.2 Leptotrombidium deliense
GGAATGTTATGATCCATTCACTCAAAGATGTGACCGTTTTTTTCATTGCAAAAATGGGAATGATGAAAGAGGATGCACGAATTCATGTAAAAATAAAATTCTATGTGCGTCTGGTCTTGGTTGTTTCAAGGTGGAAGAACGGTGCAACGGATTACCAGATTGCACTGACTATTCCGATGAACAAAATTGTACTCTTGAACTTTGTCGCGCTGAACACGGAAGTTTTCTTTGCGCGAACGGTCGTTGTATTCGTAAAGCGTGGACATGTGATAAAAGTGATGACTGTGGAGATTCTTCCGACGAATTGGGAGAAGCAAATTGTCTGAAAAATAGTGTTATAACTGCTGCACTCATGGGTTCTTTGATTTGCGGTCTCCTTTTGGTTATAGCAATTAGCTGCACTTGCAAATTAATTTCATTGAGACAAGCAGAACAAAGACAAGAATTTACTGAAACTCAGTCACAGAATTCAAACAATATTTATGTATCTCATCAATATCCAAGGCTCTATCCTTTTCATGAAACGCAGTTGTTTAGAGTCGAACATGACATGTTTTTCAGAGAACCTCCACCTAGTTATTCGGCATCAGTGGGGATCTTGGAATCAAACAGTCCGGGACAACGAAGACGAAGAAGAGAAAGAAGAAACCGTCGTCGACCACCGCTACCTCCTAACAACTCTCAAAATGACAACGTAGAGAACGTTAGTGTTGCAACTCCAACGTTCACCGTTGATGACATAATACCAAGTGATGAACAACAAACTGCAAGTGCTGTTTTGGCTGATAATAAGATTGCACAGCAATCAAATGACAAATGTTCAAATATTAGTACCGAAGACAGCACTGCGGAAGAAAATTCGCCCACAAACGCGATCAATATTGAATTAGATAACATTCCTTCTCTGCCGTTGTCAGACTGTGATCAGCAGCCACTGTTAAGTTGATTCACTTAAATGTTTTACTTTTTTGTGTCACAGCGAACGCTTCTACGGATGTCACTATGCACGTAAGCACAGATTAACAGACATCTATCCAGAAATACTAAATCAATGTAAATTCTTTAATCGACGTTTAGTGTATAAATAAAGTTTAAATAGTTACAGTAGAGTAACACGGATACATCCAACGCTAATTCAGCACAATAATTATCTGTTATTTGTAAGTAGAAACATTGACTAAGAGTAAATTATTTAACGCAAAGGACGGAAGCCTCCCCCATTGCGAATTTTAAATTCTAAATCAATTAACTGACGCAAGAATCCATCATTTGGACGACACTCTCTGTTTCTGCGAACAGTTCTCAACGCTTCTTCCAAAGTCATTCCTCTTTTGATCATTAAATAAGCGATCGTTATTGTCGCTGATCGGCTCAGACCCATCAAGCAATGAATCAACACTCTTCCGTGTCCTTCTATTGCCTTGTCGATGAAGTCGGCTGCTTCAGCGAAGTGTATTGAAATTTTAGCTTGAGGAACATCCATCACGTTCAGTCCCATGTATTTAATGCCTGAGTTGCCATAAAAGTGTTCACCTGTATTCACTTGACAAAAACCAATACCTTCTGCAGTATTCAACACATGAGTGATTCCGATTAATTTTAGATAACTTTTGTTTCTGGCCGCTCCTCTGCAAATAGCAATACAGATTATACTCATTTTAAATTAAATACTCACTCGTCACCGATAAATATGTTTGGGTACACTTCATCACAATTTATTCGAACTGACATTCGATCTAATCTTCGACCAAAAAATATTTGCGGAAGCAAACTTTGTCCTGGAAGTTGTCTATTATAACCCGGATGCGTTGACCCAATAATGCGTTGTAAATGAACAAGCTTTGATTCTATGTTATCAAATTCATCACAACTTCCACTGCTGAAACGTCTTAACTTTCGCGACATCTTTATTTTATTCATTTTGTAGCACAAATCTCAAGTAAACCACGAAAATCAAACAAAATCAATTCTGATCATTTTCCTGATTAAATAAATGAATTCATCCTATTGAAGCAAGTGCATCACATTTACTTTCTATTTTCATAGAAATGGAGGAGTTGACAATCATAGCTCCGTGAGCAGTGTTCACTGAACAAATGCGCATTTTCAAAATACGTTCACTACTCATACAACGAAGTGATTTTCTCTTTTCATGAATCAATTTTACGGTAGTGACATTCACATGTACGAATAAGTATATAAACTTTCCATCGAAAAGTTGTGTTAATTCCCATCAATTTATTATTAACTTCAATGGGAACAAGTGATGCGGATCTATATAACTTTATCCGCAAAACTGTTTGCACACACAACTCGATGATCATATGATGAAATCATCGTGTTATCAATCATTTGTAATTAATGCGGATGAAAAAAACTGTGAACTGTTTAATTCATTTTAAATCACAAGATTTCTGTTTTAGTAACAAATTTGGAGAAATATATACTTCCCCTCAAAATTAGAATCAGTATTTAATCTTCATCACATTGAGTCCCTATAATTGATCTACGATGTATACAGATAAGGACAATAATTTTGAGCAAAAGTACTGCATTCTCGTGAATTCATGTCGTTATTAAATCGTTAATACTGACATTATAAATGTATGTCGGTAATTGACATGAATCTGTTTTCGTTAAAGAAAAGGTCAGTTCGCTGCTTACAAGGACTTGTAGGTCAATTCAAGGCAACAAAGTGCGTTTTAAAACGATGTTAACATGAAACGAAGACAAGGAGTGTCAGTGCGATTTGAGTTTATGCAGTTAAAAGTAAATCATAATTTGTATGTGCAAGTGGATAATGAATGAAAATGAGAACATCCATGATCTGCGTGTGGAGAATTTGAGATGTCAGAAAACTGAAAGTTTTAGTAAACTCAACCAGCGAGTCAGCTTCACTGCAGGTCCCTGTTGTTATGCAGCGAATACACGATTCGAATATTCGGCTCTGCATTCACAAACACGGCGGAAAGACATTGAGAAACACGATGCACTTTCGAGTTCTTGCATTTGTGCTTTTAGCAATTGTTATTCGTTTGTTACTTGTGAACAGCAGTTATCGCAATGAAATATCAGAAAGAGTTGAAATAAGCACCCCTACGAATTCTTGGAAAAGAGGTTTGTTGCATTTATTGCATGAACTCACGCTTAAAAATGGTTGATTACAGGAATAGAAGGAATAGATCTATTAAGAAAAGGAATCTCTCCTTATTCTGGTGACACATTTCACGAAACACCCATATTCTTGCTTTTTTACTCAATGTTAAATGAATTGAATGAAATTTCAATCAATATACTTTATGTTATGTGCGACACGGCAACTGCTGTATGTTTAGGTTTAGTTTGCTACGTTCAACTATTTGATAACAGTAACAACGAAATTACACTCTTTGAGAAACTGAAAAAAGAAGATAGAAAGGAGCTAAGGATCGAAACAGAGAATTTGAAACATTTGGCCATTAGTGTGACTTGTGTTTATTTGCTTTGCCCATATTCGATACTGGTGTGTGTCGCAAAAACCACCTCTGTATTTAGCAACTTACTCATGTCGCTATTATTGCTCAGCATCAGCTATAGACGTCGATTACTTTCTTGTGTTTTACTCGCTTTGCTCACTTACCAGTCACTGTATCCGATTATGATGCTCGTTCCTGTTGTAATGGCCATTGAACAATCGTCTGAAAATGGAAAATGTGGAGAAAAGTATCGATTCAAATCAATTATTAGTACTTTAACCATGTTCACAACAAGTTTAAGCATTCTGTTGGTAACCTCATATTTTTTGTGTGGTCAGTCTTGGCGGTTTTTAGTCATTTATAACTTCTTGTGAGTCAAACTCTTTAAAATAAAATAACATTTACAATTTTTTCAACTTTCAGGTTAACGGTACCTGATTTTACACCAAACATTGGTCTGTTTTGGTATTTTTTTACGGAAATGTTCGACCATTTCCGAGATTTTTTTGTTTGGACTTTTCAGATAAATTCATTTCTTTACGTGATTCCCTTAGCGTTAACATTGAGGTCAGTGAGTATTTATTTTCCCATCAAAAAATACTAATTATAGAAAGGATCCAAATTTTTTATCGTTCATTCTGCTGGTGCTCATGTCTTTGTTCAAACCATATCCATCTATTAGTGATTTCTCATTGTATTTATCATTGCTTCCACAGTGGTCACATCTTTTTAAATGTAAGCGAAGTTATACGATAAATTTTCAACTTTTACATTCTTTCAGACATGAAACAAGGTTTAGTTGTCGTTTGCATGATTCTCAGTTGTAGTGTTCTAGCACCTATTATGTGGCACATGTGGATAGTATTGGGTACCGCAAATTCAAATTACTTCTTTGGAGTTACTTTGGCGTATAACACCGCTCAGGTTTAATAGACATCGTACGCTTATGAAGTAATAATTCTTTTTTGTAGATTCTTTTATTAACTGATTTGTTATTCGCATTCACAAAACGTCAATTTTATTTAAATGAGGGTCTCCTAAAAGACGAAAATGGAAAACATATTCAACTCGAACTTGCTTATTAATCATCCATTCACGTAAACAAATTGATTACGGCTTCACTTCCACATGAGAACAGCCACGGTTGGGAAGGGTGAAAACAACAATCGAAAACTGCGCTTTTGGGATTTGACCCTGATGGACGTAACACCTTAACCGGCACTATCAGTGCATTTTGAGTTAAATCACTAATAAAAGAGAAAAGTTAATTTATAAATAATAACAATTGTACTCTACCTGTAAACCATTGAATGGGTAACAACAACTGTTCCATCTTCCGAAGCAGAGGCAAACAACGGATATTTTGAATGAAAATTCACTTTTCTCACAGCCTTTTTATGGTAACGCAATGTTTTGTATGGTTTGTTTGACAGATCCAAGTCGAACCAACTCAATCGTAAATCGTAACTACCAATAATTAAGTTATCACCTGTGGATGATAAGCTTTAAAAATTATGCAAAAAATACAAGTACTAACCTGCAGGATGTATTGCAATGCTCGATATGTGTTTACAATTGCTCATCAATTTTTTAACTAATTCCTGTTTCACCAAATTGTAAACACGAACATCTCTTTGAGTTGCAACAAATAAAAAAGGTTTAGAAGGATGAAAAGACACGCATTCGATAAGTCCTTTTGACTTTTTAAACGGCGCCTAAACAAACTCGTCAAATAATGACAAAAACAACTTAAATACCTGTGAACGGCGTTTGGAAAGCTGATGAATTACTACAGCGTGACGTGCTGCTGTTGGCATAACAGATGCGAAATAATCTCCTCGAAAGTGCCACGCAACTTGTTTTATTTCGAACTGATGTGCCAAAATGGTTCTTATTCCTCGTTTCCATAAGTCACTGTTTTCAACACAATTTTCCCAATCAACAACGGATAAATCTGACGATGATGCACAGACGTTATCATCACATGACTTAAAAACCTGATCAGTTTCTAAAATCACTGTACGACACGATGTTTTTGTATTAACTACAAACAAATTTTTACCAGAAACTACGATACAAAGACACTTTGAAGATTGCGGGCACCACGAAATACAAGATATTTCATCATCAAATGTAATGGTATTTACACATCTAGCGGTCAAAATTTCCCAAATTTTTACAGTCTTATCATCACTTCCAGAGGCTAAATATTGCCCATTCGGCTCAACTGTAACACATCGCACACATTTACTGTGGCCCTTGTAAGTTAAGGATAATTGATTTGGGAACGGTTGCAAATCTCTAGGTTTTGGTAGTACTGGAATCAAATCTTCAGGATTAACGTTGGCTTTCATTCTTCTCACTCTAGGACACATGTAAAGATCAAGACATCTTTCAAATCTGTCCCTGACAAAGTTAGAATACCACGGAACGTGACGTAACTTATTATATTTTTTTGGAACAAAATCTAACTTTCTTCTTTCGGGTTCTGTATTTTTCCAATCTTCCAATTCCTTTTCTGTGAACACGTATTCAGGAGGAGGGTTATAAGACTCTTCGTGTGTTGGTAGTTTCATTTTGGGTGCAGGTATATAGTTCAACATTCTCTTATTCGGCTTAGATTCATTTTCCCATAAATCGTGACAAAAATTAAAGCGGTTAGGCAATTCATTCTTAGGTTTTGATATATTAAGGTGTTTAGCTCTCTTAATTCTAAAAACTAAGCGACTGATTGCCTTTTTTTCACCTAGCGAAGGAATAAAGCTGGCTTTTGTTTCTGGTCGATTTGTAACTGGATGGATCATTGTGTCGTATGTAAAGAAGTCAGAAAATGGTTCAAAAGGATTGAATTTGCCATCACAATAACGAGAACTTGTTATTCGATTGATAATATCCACATCATTGTCAGTTAGAATAACATTCTGAGTTGTCATTTTGTCTCTAATTGTTCTCCAATAGTGTGGATTATCTACTTGAGTTAAAAACTCTTCTACTTCATCCATGCTTTTCGATTTCATAATTTTTTTTCCTTCGGCGTCGTAACCAATGTGAGAATAATCCTTGTACCACTCAACAGGAATGTTTCCCACCGTATTCCGTAATTCCTGTTAAATGAAAATATGCAACTGAAAGTTTTTATATTAACAATTTACTTCTTCATCTGATGAACCGTATTCCTCCACTGTGGCAACATTAACGCTAGTAAACTTCGGCTCTATTTCATTATTAACTTCTGCTTGCAGCAATCTGCGTTCACCACTTTCTAACCCTTCACCATTGCTTTTTTCGTTTCCTTCTTCCTTGTCATTATGTTCATCTTCAGGAAACTAGAATAAAAGACATGTGAATATATTCACAGGCACATTATTTTCTGACTTCAATCTCCTGAAACGAGTCATCTGAATTTTCATCGCTTTCCGAAAAACTACTCGCACGTTTCGCCATTGAATGAACACGTGTTCTTGTTTCAACAGTGAATGCGCACTGCAATACAATATGCAATGCAGTCACTTGAAGCTTAGAACGCACGCCAATTTCTACGCTCACTCGTTTACATTCGCGGACATACATTTGTCAAGTTACATGCTTGGCACTTCAAGAAATTTTCACATTAAACAATGTGCCATTTGCTGATAATTAGTAGTAGGTTGTCTAAACACCAAACTTTTATATTTTGACATGTCCTTATACGCAGGAGGATGAATTCCAACATCGAGTTACAATTTTTAATACAATTGATTGAATAATTAAAATAAAAGTTAAGAACAGTGATTTAGGTGATGTATGATTTGATAAGTAATCGAACTCAATTCTTTATATAATAGCTGAATTATAAATTAAATAGTTTTACACTAATTTTGTTACATTCGCATCTCCATAAATTGACACACTTGGGTCCTTTGAAAACGTGTCAATTTATGAAATTTTCAATAATGGAAACTGTTGCTCGAATAATAAATTTTTTAAGTACCAAAAATGCATTGTGCAGCTTAGAAAAATAAATGATATAACATTAAAAATTTAGCTATTCCATGAGTTGACGTATTGGTTTGATCGAACAGAACTTTACCTGAAGATACAACTATACTCTACAAATTCACAATGGTTATTGACAACACATTTCTTATTTTCCTCAACATTGGTTGTTAATGGAGTAAAACTTCTGATAATACTCGAAATAAACTGCGATACTTGCGGGAATGAAAATATTAAGTGCAAGTCTGTTACTATTGTTTTAATAAAACTTAACAACTGTCATTGTCTCCAATATTATAAAGCAGATTGCTTCTGAAAGAATACTTTATCATTCAATATTTTTTCGAAGCGAAGCGATTAAGAATGAGAATAACAACCAAAAACTTTATTGAAAAGTACAGTGTATAATAAAAATTAATGCGACGATTAAGTTTACAGTGAATTTCACTGTTTGAAGCCATTTCCAATAAGCGATGAAAATTTACAAAACAATGTTTACAAATGTACCAGAATTTTTACAACCAATGAAAGCACTACAAGAAAATCTTCAACATCTCACATGTTGTACAACAATATGTTGTGTTGCAGTGAATCAGTCGAAATTAAGATTCCTGGAGTTTTTTCTAGTATTTAACTGCGAATCATGATGATTACAGTCATGATTATGTTGATGTATCAGAGACTTTAGTTCATTGCGAAGAATATTTTCACCGCGTGTTCGGAGAACAGATGACTTCGAAGAACTTCCTTCTGAACGATTTCCACTAGATGACAATGATTCAGAAGCCTTTCGAGAAAACATTCAGATTGAAATAAAGTTTAGGAATGAGTCGTACTTTTATTTGATTTTGTCTTTTTGATTTGTGATGTGCCTCTGCGATTGCCAAAGTTGCTTGATGAACTTTACGATATATCTTCTCACCTTCAATTGTGTGAAATACAAACATTCCTTCACCAGTTGCACAATGCCTACGTCTCAAGTTTAGCTAAAAGCAGAAATAAATTTGGAGACAAACCTGCCAGCTTCAAAAGTGAATTTTGTTGGATCGCTTCCATATCTACGGAGAGCTGTCAACGGCCAAGCTACAAGCTTTACTTTTGTGTTCGCAACGTCCCAAAGATATATATTCTCGTGAGTAACTTGCAGCAAACATTCTCCAAAAATATCTAACTTTGGAGTTGGTAGCAAATGCACACGAAATTGTTCCTGTAACTCTTTCTGAATGCCAGGACTGAGTACATCGGGTTCTCCAGTTGCTAGCCCTGGTTGTGACATCAAACATTCTTGAAGAAGCAGCTTCACCCAATTGTCAGCATCCATATCTATACGTACAAAGAGTGTCAAAAATTATTTATATGTATTAACGCACCGGAATCACTGAGAAACCATTTGAAGGTTCCATCGTTAAAGTTGATGCAAAAGGAGTGTTTCTTTGTGCTTTGCCGAAGTCTTGAAACAGCGGAAACATTGGTCAGCAAAATAGTTTTGTGCTGCAAAGCACTGCGCGCACTTCTTTCGTCAAAGTGTTTTTCGAGACGAGTCGGACCTTTGCTTGACGCTCGTCTTAACACGCACCATCTCTTTTGCCAAACACCGACATTTTTACTGCGAACGCGAATGTATCCTTGCTTCACGACATCACTCGTGTCCGTTGCCATTTGTGTTCGCAGCGAAAACCCGTAATGCACTTACACTGATTAAACATTCACATTGCACAGTTCACAACGAAAGATATATTTCTGAAATGCATTGGATCACAGTAAACAAGAGCAGATCAGTTGAAACAGTCAGTCTGCCATTGCTGATTGTCACAACAGTGACTTTAACCGAAATATATCATTAAAGCACACTTTCAGTTTCATTACAATCGAATACATGGACTCAACTGCACAATATTCAGAGCACACAAAGAGTGAGTTTAAGGAGTGACAGCGCGGCAGAAGAGTTCGTTAGGCTGCCTCGCAAGATGAGACCTCTGCTCGTGAAGCGCTTCTCTCGGACGACAGCCGCAAATAAAGAAAGCACTTTTTGTGGTCCAACAGGTTCGCCTCCTGTCAGCCATTGGTTCATAGCGTTCGAAGCAGACACACACATCCGACACTCGAATAAACACCGTTTTCCTCGGGGCGAACATTCATCGTTTGCTTGCGGCCATTCACTCTATTCGGGCACTGCCATTTAAATAAACATGAAAACTGTTTGCAAATGTTCATCTTGATTAATAATAATGTACCTCATAACTTACATGACCATTGAATTGATTTTTTTCTATATTTAAGTCAGTGCGTATCATCGACTTTGAATCCATTGTGAAATGTAGAATAATTTTAATTACCTACTAGCCGCATTGCCGGAATAACCAAAAAACAGAACTATTTTCAAAATAACCGGTTACATTACACTTCCGATACACTGGTATGCCCCAAAGCATGCTTGAGTATGTTTCACTACAAATCAGCATGCCGATCAATTCGCGCTAATACGGTATTGAGTTGCGACCACAACAATTCTGCCCTTCACTGCAATGTGACAGTCACTGAAATCAAATGGTCACTGTTATTATTGCAGCACCGCGCTTAGATAAGTCCTTATACCTTTTATGGTAAATCTAATCAACACTTTACTTCGAGATGTTTCGGATACTGAAACTTTCAAAAAAAAATTTACTCATAGGCCCACTATATTCTACAGATAACTTCAGGGCGCGTTATACACGCCGCGATACAAGTTACCACGAAAAGTATAAGCACATGCATTTATAGGTAGGTAGGGTTAAAGGTTTCAGGATTTATGTTGTCAACAGTGAGTGAGACTAACGCGCGGTGACCACGATCAGTAAAAAGTCACAACTCACTCGCTGTTTCTCACGATCACAATTCATCTCATGTCATTAACGACCAGCAAATTAATTAATTTTTGATGAAATAAAATTAAAACAAGACAAGATTTATTCATTGACAACAAAATCAGTAAAATCATTAGAAAATATTCTATTAACCACAACAAATTGGATTACTAAATTTTCGAAATTGCAATTTCAGCTCTATTTTGGTTTTTAATGACTTTGAGATTAAACTTACAAGGGAACCTTTTGATTATATAATTTCAAAACATTTTGAAACTTTTATATTACAATGGTAATTAGGAGTAAAAATTTTTGATGAAATATTTT
>NCKV01001356.1:0-10586 GCA_003675905.2 Leptotrombidium deliense
CTTACTTCGTGCAGCGTTAACGGCTTTTCGGGTTTGCGTTTGCAGTCGAAGCGACCGTAAATCGCGGCGTATTTGCGAATCTCGTCCATACGTCGCACATCTTCTTCAGGCATGTTCATTACGTACTGAAATATTAATAATTAATAATTACATGCAAATTACGACAAACAAGAGAAGACAATTTTTAAATCACTTTTGACATCAAGTATTTCACACACAAAACGAATGAATGTCTATCGAGATTTTGTGCACTCGCTTATTTCGGTTCAGTTTTGGCGAACAAAACTTTTGTTTTCACAACAAAAATATACTCTCCACACTTTTAACGTCATAGAAACGTATCAATTTTAATAAATTTTCATTTAAACCAGAAAACAAGTTCATAACTCATTGCTTCTATTTTTTAAATTTTCATATTTAAAACCATAAAAAGCAAAAAGCGAATGAATCTGGTTTATGTCCAAACATTGAGCTGTTTTTCATAACAAAAGCATTTTCAAAATTTTGTTCACAAATTGATTTCGACGTTGAAATACGTCGATAAAATCTACTTGAAAACAAGAACTGCGATACTCGGTTTGCCGACTTGCAAATTTTAATTTCAAATGCTTTCAAATCGCATCCATTTTCGATGCATCGCGTTAATAATTCACTCATCGAAAAGCTTTTTAATCCATTGCTTTTCAATCGGCGCTCGAATCGAATAATAAACGCGTGTTTAAATAATAAATTCGCATATTATTCGTGAAAATTGGCGAAACGTCGACGAATGCATCTAAATTTTAGGCAAATATGCGACGAACGCCGGCATTGTACTATATTACGCGAGATTGCTGCTTGCTGCCCGAAATATGTTTGCTGCTCAACAAAAACGGCATTCAAAACGTGAACGTCAAACTAAAGCGATTTCTGCAAATAAATTTTGTCTCGCATTAATTTTTTAATAAACAATAAAAGATGAAAATATTCGTCGAAATGAGAACGAACGAACGAAGGAGTTGAGTTGAGTTGAGTTTGTGCTGCTTGTGATTCGCATTGTTGTTCGCGTGTTTGCAAACAATGCCAAATAAAGTTCAAACACACTGCGAATTGAATTGAATTGAATAATATTGAAGCAGTCAAAAAGCGATGCACTGCGAAGCCGATTGAGAAACGGTTCGACGGTTGACGATTAAATAATTGTGTCGATTACGAGAAAAACGGTGTGTTCACCGTGTTGTGTATTTATGGGTCGAGATGGAAAAAGTAAAAGATTGATGATTTTGAGGGAAATAAGCAGGGTTACAGATGAATAAACGCGAATGCAGAGGCAACAGTCGAAGGTATCAATTTCGAGCAGTGAATCGATACGCGCACCGAAACGGTGCAAAAATGGACGAATTGAATTGAAAATCAATCAATTATTGATAATTCAGTCGCATTTTAAAATTGAAAAGAACATGTATAAATAATGAATGAACAGCTAAATTTTGTGTTCATGCAAACGTTGAATGTACAGTTGTACGAATGTGTAGTTGTTGCGAATGCATTGCACGAATTAATAGTTGCAAACGTACGCATCCAAATTTTGTAAAACGTAACGTTTTTAAATAAAAAGTATTATAAATTAGCAATCGCGAAACGTCGCAACATGCAACCGTTCAATCGTCTTTTGTGAGTTAAATGCATTAATCAATAAAACGCTTCTTCTTTGCGTACATCTTCGGCAAAGTTAATGTGTGCATGTCTAATGTTGTCTCACTGATCTCGGCGAGCTTTTCATTACACTTTGGATTTGGACGATAAAAAATAAAATAATAAGAATAAGATTACCATTGTTCACATCGCGAAACTAATTTCGCATTACGAGTTCGATGCTGCAAAACATTTGCTCGCGAAAGGGAAACGCGGTGTTCGGGATCTGCAGATGAACAGCAACGTTGCTGCAGTGCAATCATTCTTTTGGGAGTAATATCTGTGAAATCAACTTTGCTGCGAATAAAGTTACTCTCGCCGTGAACGCAATACTCGATAAACAGTCATTTTTTAAACGAGCACACACAAACAGCGAACATCGCATCGCTTTCCAACAGACGTTCGTAATGAAACGCGAATTCAGTGTTGCAACCACACTAACCTCCAACTCTTTACTGATCCGTTTCTTGTTGTTCGCCAATTTAGGATCCATTGGCGGCAAACTCTTCACTAGAAGTTCGGCGGCCTCTGATAGTCGTTGGATTTGGCTTTCGACCAGAACTGGTGTTAGAGACAACGGACTCGCAGGTTGACCATATTCGTTTGTGATCAGGTTATTTGGCTGTCCTGGCGTTGTTCCGATTGCACCTGCATTGCCAATCTTTCGGAAAAGACACTTTTTACTCGCTTTCACTGATTTAATTAACAGAAGAGTAAACAGAGATTTCGACGCAAAATGACTCTTATTTTTGTATTGTATTTGCAAAGTGTAATAAAAAGTGAGACAAAATCGATAAGAAAATACTCTAAAACTTAATGGAAAGTTGTTGCTAATTATAAGGTTGCGCTTGCTTAACGATTAATTGATCCTGATTCGGTGCATCCATCGATGTATCCTTTGATGCATTCTTTGTTGTTGCAATCGGCGAACTCGACGACAAAAGCAATGCAGTGATCGCAACAACTGTTCGCTATTACAATTAAGTTGCAGCAAAAAACAAGTGCATTTTCTATTTTCTAGCTTGAGACTACTTTTCAAGGCATTATACAAGTTGTTTGGGAACTTAAAGCTTTTCTGTGCAAACGAACAATGATTGCCATTTAAAAGATGAGAAAAAATCGATGTGAGAACCGAATAAAAAACAAAGAGCAAAGAAGTGTTTGTTTGACAATGAAAACGCTAGAAGAGAGCAGAGAAGAGTGGAGTGCAAAGAGTGAAGCAAAACAGAAGAGAGGAACGAAAAGGGAACATATCGAGGCGATCGCGAAATATATTTGAAACAACAGTTTTCGTCAAAAAATAAAAGCGAATCGGGAACTGAAAGGGTTAAGAGACTGTGAATTATGCTTTACACACGATGTTGCGCTTCAATGTAACATTGTTACAGAATTCTTTACGTTTGCTGCTGTTTAAGCCTTTTCTTCTCGAAAGGGCGATAAAAAGTGTGTTTCTTGCTTCGTCAACTTCTTCATAGCTCTTTGACAGATCCACTCTTTTCGATGCTTTCCACAGTTTGTATGCAACGTTAAAAACGTTTAAACGGTCTCTTCGGAAGCCTGAGAACGTTCACAACTTTTCGGACGCATTCATCGAAAGCGCACAAAAAATTTACTTTTGTGGTTCTCAAACATACTGTACACACTGCAAACTCTGCGTTTTTGGTTATAGAGTCAAGTGTACGAGAATCATCCCTGTTTTGCAGACAAAAATTTACTTCCATTATTTTTGCTTTACTTTACTCTTGTTTTAAAATTCAAGTCAAACAAAAATGTGTTTTAAAAAGTAAAAATGGTTTTCGAGAGAAAAATACAGTGACATTCATAATTAAGGATTAATAATTTAGCAATGAAGTTGCTGTGAAATTGCGATCATTAAAAGATTTTATGCATAAATGTTGGAAATGTTGGCGAATATTTGTTGGTCGACTTTCGAACAAGAAAACAGTGCTTTGCAAATCAGTGTACATCAGTGTACATCGACTGCATGCATCACAGTGAACAGTGAGCAGTGTGCGTGTTGTTGCAGTTGCAGTTACTATCTGTGTGTGTGTGCCTCACTCGCCCACAGTTCGCCGATCGACTGCAATTACACTGCACAAACATTAAAAACTGCTTATTGTTAATAAAATAGTGACTTTTAATTAATATTTAATGTTTCAAAAGCGAATCAAAATCGCATAAATTAGATGCGAAACGACACTGTACACTGTACATTGTGTGCGACTGTTTTCTGATTGTTTTCAGTGCAATAAAACGGTGAGTGCACTTCTCCAGAACACATAGCTTTTTGAATGCACTGTTCGGCCATTACTTATGACCATTAATTGACGGCGTTGCATATAAATGTCCATCGATTGATTCGAAGATAGAACGCAACGCTCGCTGCAATCAACAACGCCTCATTTACTTTTTGTGCACAAAAATAAAAAATTAGAAAATGCGTTGCGAACGTTCATTCTCGAAATAAAGCATTTCGAATGCAAACACAGCAAACTTTTAGTGTCTCATCAATTTTTGTGTCGAAATTAGATTCAGAAATGTCGGCCACTGTTTGAAATTACCTGATTATGCGTGTGATTAATTAAACCCGGATTCGATGACGACATTAAATGGTCTTTGGCACTGGTTGGTGACGGCGTTAAATGTGTTCTGTTCGCTGCGGATGAATGATGCATCGCCATCGCCATCGACGGTGGACTCGGCCTCATTGCAACAGGTGATACTTGAGAAGACAGGTTCACTGGACTGCGTCGGTTGCCAAGCGAAGGCGCCGAGCACTGAGGCATCGAATTCGCATTCGCGGGCGGAGGTCCCGACGCCGGGCCTGATGGAAATGACGTCATTAGCGGTGCTTGGAACATTCCTGTTAATATGGGATTCAATACGTAATATTCAGTGCATAACAATTTTCGCAGCGTGTGCTCCACAAGCAACATTTGTACACAATGTGTTCGTGTGTCACTCCGATTTAGACCGAAGTAGGAAGCTGTGCATCGCTCGCGATCGACAGTGATTCCAATGTCAACGCTAACAATGCGAACACCGTGCACTTGAGATTAACAGCGAAGATATGTAAACCGACGACTATCCTTGAAGATTAGCGTATGTCGTCTCGACCTTTTCAGCGAGATGCAGCGATTGCGGCACAGATAGTTAACAAGTTGCATAATGTGTTGTTTCGCATTGCTGCAAAATATTGTCGTCCATATAAATGTTCACTTTTTACTGCGCTCAAAATCGGTAAATATTTTACTTCTTTACGCCATAAATGGCTCTCATTTATTCGACAGCCAAGAAGTGTGCGTTCGTAAAATTAGCAATCATTTGTAATTTATAGCTGCCATTAAAAAATTAATATTGAAAAAGTGTACGAATACTTTTAGTAGCTTTAAAGTGAAGACGAATGCGACTCTAATTATAATTGGTGATTACAGAAATGACTGAAAAAGTTGTTCGCTGCGAAACAACAAAACCACGCATTTTGAACATTGAAATGAGAAGAAATACGTTTTTGCTTTCTGCACATCCTTGGAGTTGTGTTAAAGAAAAAAGAAAAATTGATGCAAAAAGGCTAACTGAGCTTAATCACGATTGAAGTGTGATACAAAAAATGGATGCGTTCGTCGATTCGAGCAGAACGCTGTATTAAACAATTTACAATTTTAAAAACTCGTCTTCAGCGATTCGTTACCAATTGCACGTTTCGTTCTTTACTTTCCTTTTTTCATATTTCGTATAAATTATAAAATCGCCATTTTTTCTCATCTTTTTTCGTTTGTAACGATTTCAGGAAAAAGGATTGCGAAAAGCATGCAATGAACACAGCATTGTAGCATTGTGTGTACTTTAATATTTAACGTGTTCGAAAGAAAGTGAAAAAACGAAAACAAACGTTTCTTGTGAACCAAATAAATCAGTGAGAATGTTTTGCGTGACAAAGTTTCGCTGAAAAATAAGGTCTGCATTGGAAGCAGCAAAAAGAATGTAATTCGACTAGAATCGATTACAGGCACAATTAAAGTTTTGTGAGCAATGAGAAAAAACGTGAATTACAAGATTCAGATGTCGCATTCGCTGTGAGCCGGCTTTGCTGGTGTTTACTGAGATGTGCAGTTCACAAGTGTTTGCAGTGTACACTATGCACGGGTGTTCGAAGTATTCGTGTTCGTGGATAACAGTAATTACAGAGCGTATCTGTGCTGCAACGCTAGTAATTGCGTCGCAAAGCGCCTGCTCACGTCTATAGAAAAGTTTGACATGCAAGTTTAGTGGTCAGTTTACGCGGACGGCGGAAGTGAAATTAAGCGTTCGGTGCGTACCTGGGTTGCTGACCCACTCCTGAAGAGCCTTCTGCAGTCTGCGGACGTGCAGAGGTTTGCTGGCCATTCCTACGAGTGCCATTATTTCGAGAAACTCTTCTTCGCCTGCTTCGCAAAGCTGTTGAACGTCGTCGCCACCTTTTTTGTGCGAAAAAAGCGAAACTCAGTTTAGTTGAAGCGTACAGTGCAGCGAAAATATCGATTCATTTGCAAAAATGCTCGAAAGTGAACAAAAGAAAACAGCAACTCTCGCACAGCACTTGTAACGTTTTACAAAATTAGTTTTCGTCGCAAAAAGAATGAAACGAGTGAATAGGCGAACGAGTGAACGATTGAACGTTTGAAAGATGCGAGTTTAATGTCAGATGAAAAGCAATGCGATGCGAGAGTTGTGTGTTCTCCGTTCGCAAGTGATTCGAAGAAGTGTTTCGATTGTGTATCAGTGGTTTACAGCGATTCATGAAGTGATTACTACCTGCGTACGTATGCATACCTTGACATATGAATGTATCGTAATAAGAAAGAAGATTTGCTCTTTGCAATACTCGGTAAAGTTGTAATTCAGATTCATTTGTCGGCTGCGAAGTCATGGCAACTGTAAAAGAAGAGAAGCATTTTTACGATACGTTTTTTATCTTTTCATTTGCGAGCCTTATTTTCAACGAACACTTGAGCGACAAACGATATTTGCGATATTATTTTCATTCATTCGTGACTCGAATTTTCGGTTCTCAACGAGGCTCCATTTAAAGCGACAATTTTCTTAAACACTTTGTTTGTGATCAGCATCGTTTTTTCGGGTATTCATCGTTTGTGGATTACATTTTCTCCGAAACAATGCATTGTTGTTCGACGGAAACACGGATGCGATCGGCACCCGAAGCGGTAATCACCAAAATTGTCAGTATAGTAAGCTTTAGGGAGACAAAGTGTGTGTGTGTGTGCCTTCGCTTTCATATAACGTTTGCATAAAAGTGCATAAAAGGGAAAAGCAGCGAAAGCGAAGCAAAAACTTTTATCATAGCAACCCTTGCTTTTAATTGCAGTCAGCCTTTGGATCGATACTAGCAAAGTAAGTAAAGAAATGAGAGACACTCCTGGCATTAATGGGGGAGATACCAGAGAAGCCCATCTTCGCTGCGAACGGCTTGCAATCGAAGCACAATTCAATATTCGAATAGAACGTTGAATACACACGAAATGCGAAACAAACACTTTTAAGAAATGAGTCAAAAAATGGTCAAAAGAAGAGATGGATTTGCGGACGTCAATTTCTCATGAAGCTCACCCCTTCTCTTCGTTTACCCTTTCCATTCTTCGACAAAATTTCCCTTCGAATTGAAAAACGGTTAAGCTTTATACGCAATTTGAACGCAAAAATTAAATAAGCAAAAAATTGCGATTCAAAAGGGTTACTATTTGTGAAAGTAAAATGTATTTCAATAGTTTTGCGTTGGAATCTACAGAAGCACACAACACCGATTCACAATTCAATAGCGATTCTTTGGCAGGTTGTGAAAACAGCAAACGGTTTGTAACTGAAACTAAATCAGTGACAAAAACGCCAACAATCTCGCTTTAATGCGAAATATTCAATAAACAGACAAGATTTATAATGAAACAAGAAGAATTGGCCATTAATTCGATCAAATCGCAATCACTGTTTACGCAATTTGATGTACTCTAAACGGGGACTTTTCACTTTCAATGCGAATAAAATTAATAACGTTTAATTTTACTCTCAAGCATCTCTTTTGCGATCACCAAATTTCTTTTTAATCAGCAGACGGTTTTTTGGAAAATTAAATATGAGCACAAATTCTCAAAAAGTAATCGAAAACGAGCAGGAAATGAAAAGTTTTGTTTTAATTACTTTTTAAGAAAGTACGAAAAAGTACAAAAGAGTGAAAATTGAAGCGAAAAGCGGGAAAATATTTTAGCATCGAAGAGTTGCCAGTGATGGCGAACTCGGTTAGCGATGGCGAAGACCGCCATTAAAGCGAGGATCAAAGATGCTGGATGCGAACAGTGACTGCGAACACTGTTTCACAGACAGAAATGAGCGGTGAAAGAATGGCTTAAATATCGCAATTAGAGAGCAGAGCGTGCCGAAACGTCGGGAAAAGTGTTGAAATGAAATTGGTTTTAATTAGTAGTCAGTGATTAAATTTAAGGATTCGGAGTTTAAACAGCGAGAAGCAAAGACATTCATTTTCGGGAGTAAAAGGTTAAAAAGAGAATCGCTATTCGTTTCTATGACAACACAGATCCGGCAGAGAAGGCATCAGCGACAGTTGAACCTAATTGCGATCAAAAAGTGGCCATTGATTGAGAAAGCATAGTTGTAAAGTGCAGCGACCGCTGCGAAATGGCAGAGAATCGCAGAGAAGCGATGCTTTGGATGCGTTGTAAGGGAGTGTGAATTGAGGGGAACACACAGTGAAAGTGGCCATTGACTTACTTGTTCCATTACAGTTTCGAGACAAAATACGATTACCAATACATGCAGCAGTGGCCAGCGAGTGATGGAGCGTTGCCGAACTGGCCGACGGTTCGCTAGACGGTCCCGTCGAGCCTTTGACGCTTGCATTCAGTCTAAGAGACGACATCAAAATGTCGTTCGATGGCATCGAGCAGACATTCGAAGGCTGGTTTACGAAGTCTTTCTCCATTTTGTGGACTCGCACTGCGACACACAACTCTTTTCAGTCTTGGAGACTCTAAAACAGGGCTGTTATTGGCTGACAACTCCGCTAATTCCGATACTATTGGAAAAAATTGAATGTATGCTCCTGAGAATGCTTGCAATGCCTTCGCCTCGATGCAGTAAATTAAGAGCGAGCTTTGCATACAAACAGCAAATCAGAATCAGAGGAGAATTGCGTTCAATACCTCCTTTAGCTCCAGTTTCACCAACTTTTGCTCGTCCCTCTCAAAACTTTTGCGGACTTTCTTATTTAATGAAAATGTTTAACAATGCAACAACGACGAATTTAAGCGAAATAACAACACACCATCTCTTGAATGGCGAAAGGGGCGCGGATCACGAACCAACTCAAATTATTTAAACTCATGACGTAACACATGGCAAAAAATGTTTGCAAACCGCTTCGAATGAGATGTGTACGGGCGATGGGCCAGTAATCAGGTGCTCTTAGCTGCTCTCAACACTATATATGCGCTTCTATTCAAAGCCTGCGCATCGATGCTAAATAACGAACACAGAATTATCCATTGTGTGCATGCAGGGAACCGATTCTGTGCCGATTTTCGCTATATTTCTGTAATGAAAAAACAAACCAAGAGACCGCATCTCATAAAAAAGCCCCCTTCATTTAAGTCGTCAAAGGGGTGCAAAATGCAGGTCCGATTCTGAAAGGGTTACACTCTATCTGCTTGTCTCATTGCAATCAAGGGAAATCGGGGGAGTTTTTTATGGCCATTTCTTTGCAAGTGTACGTGTAAGTGAACGCTTTTCATCCCTCGAAGGGAAGAGACAATCGATTCTGCAACTCTCCACTTTGCTTCGATGCATTACTTTCACGCTTTTTCTCTGTTCATCTCTTCGCTGCCTGTTCGCAACTCGCCAATCATTTCTTTTCCTCCTTTCGCAAGCAAAAAACCACCGAATAGCGTTTCCAGTTCGCATGTTTCACGTCGAAAACGTCGAAAATGTGAACAAAACTAAAAAATTGTCAAAATCTTCGCCATATCAAAGCAAACCGTGTGCGCTAATCGCAAATATTGCTCGCTTAAACCACAGCTGCGAGTACACAAGGCATTCTTTGTCAGTGTCGGACGCAGTATTCAATGAAATTGAAGTTAGACAGAAAATTGAGAGAAATGAGAAGAGATCACATTTTGTTTCTTCTGCAATCCATTTGTCGTCCATTAAAAGCAACGGCAGTGCAGTGCGCATGCGCCACATTCACATCGAGTTTCGCTGCATTTTTGACACTTTTTAAAACTTTGTTTCAATATTTAAGGATTATATAATTGATAATAATTATAATAAAAAGAACGAATGGACGCAATCAGTGTCGTTATTAGAACGAGATTAATTGATTCGCACGACATTCACATAAATTGTGCGCGTTGTTGTTGAAGGTGAGTTGAGGTAGAGAAGAGCAAATTGCACGCAATGCATCGCAGAGACGCAATATTTTTGTGGACGAAATGCGAGCAGATTTAATTTCACGCTTTACTATCGCGAAATCCGAGAGCGAAATAACAATATTCGACCGCTTTTTGCAAAACAGACTAATTTTAAACATTTCATTAAACACTTTTTGCTGCTGCCTATGAAATAATACATTTTTAATTTCGTGTTTCTGAAGTTAAAAAGCATTTAATTTCGAAGCATAAAGAAAATGGGAGAACATTAATTTTATCGTTTGTTTCCCTCGCAATTAATTGTGAGCAAAGAAAATTTCGGCCATTATTTTTCCATCGTCTCAATCGCATAAATCAAAGCTGTGCACTTTTTACGTCTCCCTATTGAAGCCGAATATAATTTATGAGTAAAAAATCACTGCAAATCATAAAAGAGAAGAAAAGTGAATCGAGAATAAAATAGAATAGAAACATTCATTC